>JAHWFP010093993.1:176375-211984 GCA_023313725.1 Lithobius niger | reverse complement strand
GGATGAAGTAGAAAATCGGCAGCATAATTTTTAAGGCTGAACCGAAACCATATTTACCAATCTGATACTGATCCAGTTTTACCAATTTTGCCGATATCGATATCCAAATTTTGTATCAATGGAGCAGTTTTCTTCAAACGTCCAATAATTATTAAAATAAAAATTATCTTCATCTTAATCAACAGTAAAAAGATAGTTAGGAAGATACTCCTAAGCAAAACGGCGCAAATCGTACGTCATAATCTCGAATGGTTGCCGGTTATCGATATAGTTGGCGATATCGAAACCTCAAATATCGGTAACCGCTCCGATCTGATCTAATCCAGCATCGGTTTCGGGGCAGCCTTATTAATTTCCCTTTCCAGAAAGGCTAATTTTTGGCTTCGGCCTTTATTACTAGTGAGTGATCACACTGGCATTGAATCAGTGTTAGACATTGAAATTTGAAGACATACTAGCTCGTAATGCTGGAGTGCCTGATGACGTACAGCAGTAAGAAAAAAACTTTTTTGGAATATTTCTTGCTACACAACGGGTTGCATGATTGGTCACCAACAGATGGCACTGCAATCGAATTGGCAATTTCTGGGTGAAGACAGTTTGATTAAAAATAAACGAAAATTATTTCGAATCAACAAAATTCTTATGCAGTGTATACATGTTTAGCCATATTGCACCCTAAACAACATATGGCAAAAGTAGTGGGATATTGGAATTTCCATTTATTTACTCTAATACTTTACCGACACCTAATTTAACCAATCATACATAATCTAAACATCATTTTGCCCTAACCCCTAGTGATATCCAACAAACCACCATTATCATTAACATGGTACGACAATCAATGCCTAAAAAAAATCTAACCTGGACACAGGATTTAGTACAATGTCAATAGTGAATAATGCACTTCCACAAACAGCTTGCAGCCAAAAAATCCACGAGCCGCAATTAAGTACAAGCAATATAAAACTATTTTTGGGGGGACAAAAAAACTACATGAAAATTTGCTACTACGCTATTTGAATTCTTGCATTTGCCAGCCAGTGCCACCTACCACCCATGTGTTTTAACGGTATGCAAGTTCTGCAGGCACCCAACGAGGCCGTGATAAACGTTATTATCTCAAGTTGTTACCACCACCTCGTGACCCATCTTCTTGCAGGGTAATAATGGGAAACGGAAACTTTTTCCGATAAGTACGGCGTCGGCACAAGTTTTTTTTTCGTTAGTCATTACTACAGCTTAGTGATTACTGAGTTGGCGTTTAAGATTTCAATCATCAAAATATTTGAGTAACTTACAAACGTTGGCGCAATCGGCCAAAACTCGCCTAAAGTACGCAACAAAACAATCAACTATCGAGCCTAGCTCAAGTATTTGGTGTTTATAATCTTGTTTATTGTTCGGATAACGACGAGTGATTCTTGTTTTGTTTGTGTGGATTTACAAATCACTGACTGCCCCGTCTGCCCATGATAACAAATACAAATTGATATCAGTTCGAACTACTAGCTCTTAAACTGCTTAGCTAATGAGGCGATGGTTTCGACAGAATTGATGAGGAGCAGGAAACGGACAAAATGCCTAACGCATTTATAAGGCGCAGGGCCGATCCCGACTACCGATCCTGATCTTTACTGACGACAGATTTTGACGTTTGAATACACCCATTTTGAATGATTTTTGCCAACTTTCCAATGGTCCAAACCCCAAGTTGCTATCTCTTGCTGTTTTGAAGTTTCAGAGGAAAACTTGAAAGATTACAGGTTGTTGTTTCAGTAGTAGAGTTTTTCAGTGAATTGGGTATTGGAGAGTTTCTTTTAATGATAGACTTACGATCGGCCCGGATAAAAAACACGCCGATTGGCCCAGCATTACGCATTTATAAACTATGAAGCTGACTGCTGCTGGAATTTTGTTTTCAAACCACTTAACCACCACAGGAGAGCTCTTGCCCAGCTAATAAGTTTGACACATTGGACTGTTCATACCGGTTTTAAAAAAAAAGGCAAAGTTGTCCCATTTTACCTTTTATTGAATTTAGCAAGTTATCAAAGGAGTCTAGTTCAAATACAATCGCATACTCGGCTCGAGTTTCAAGTAATCACCCACTCCAACCAAAGACCGTGAATCTTTTCTTGATTCTTCAACAAAACAATACATGGGCCAGCTTCCGCAAGACAGCCATCTATTTACCCAACGTCCCCAGTTTGTAATCTGTATTAAGCATGTAACTCGAGCCAAGAGGCAAACAAATAATTACATGTTCATATTTAGTTCAGCAAACAATTAAAGGGTGCAAACGAGGACACGAGTGTTGCCTGCGAAACACAGGCCATACACCAAAACATAAAGAAATGCGCCAACTCAATAATCACGTAGCTCAAACATCCAGTATACAACAGTTTACATAACAGTGGTAACATGAAAATATCATTTGCAAATGCACTGATATACGTCGTTTTGTAAAATGACGGTACAAAACCACACTGGGACTATAAGGCACCGAATACATGCACACCCACGAAACACTTGCTCAGATTGCCGCTTCAAATTCTAAAGAGGAAAAGCAGTATGCCTCATTTTAAGTGTAAAAGGACAGGTATTGTTTCGAGGGAATGCAGGCTGAATGTTCGTTTACAGTTCTTTAGCTCAAAGGTTCCCCAACATCTTATTCCTAACAACGACTGTGCGAAAAACTCGCAAGTATAAGACAACTGCATTAATGCTTCATAAATACAGATGCTAACCACTTTACCGAAGCAACATAAGACATAAGATGTCCGCACCACATCTATCACTGGATTACATAACCACACTCAAGCTACATAATTCTGTAGATATTTTATCCAGCACAGCAGTTAAGTATCTTATTTGGGCTTCGACAACATTTAGATACCATAAATCCCCGTAAATAAGCCTGCGGGCCTATAAACGAAATAATGCTTTATTCTATACAACCATGATGGTAAAAATGCAACAGTGTAACGTCATAATGGACGCGGTGGACAGGATGTCTCAAGCGCTGCGGTGGACGAGTTGGACGCTGGAGTGGCAGGGATCATGGTAGCCGGAGGTTACTTCAGTCATGTAGTAACAAATTGTGAAAAAAACGCAATCCACGCTGAATCACGTAAGATCATCGGCTCCAGGAAGTGTTTGGTGAAAGCTCTGATGCGTGATAGGAATTTTTTTTTAGGCGTAAAATACCTTTCACGTGCCAAGAAAAAACCATGTGCGCTGTCAATAATCCCTTTAACAAACTTTTAGCGCCGTTATTAGGACATAGTTTTTACCTATTCACTCTCTCTGGTCAAGCCCTAATTATTATTATTATAAGCAATTCTTACATGATTAAAATATATTATGTAGCTCAAATATGCCAGACAGTTTAATAAATATTCAGATTTTTTGTATGCATAAATCAGTTCTTTAAGTTGGGTTTAAATGCAGAGCATAGGCTTAAAATCGAAATTAAGTCCAGGACTTAATTAAGCCCATGGTTTAAGGGGATTTACGGTACCACAGTTATTTAAACGAACAAATTCGCTAAGCTATTTTGATTTTGAGTTAATTTAGGCTACTGTACTGATATGCCTACTTTATTGCGTATGATTGTCGAAATCAAAAATATCTAAAGACGGCGCGTTAGCAAAAAAAGGTTGTCATAGGTAAAAGATAATTTTATCCATAAATTTTCCTGGAGCCAACTACAAACTGAATGCTTTTCACCAAATTATTCTGTTCACTAATAGTACACCTCAAAAAATATTTTGCTATCCTATACCTAAACTAACTCTTTATCATTTGAAATGAACTTTTGAAGTTTCTCTAAAAAATAGAAACCATTACCCAACTAGTGGAATACAGTGACATTCCTCCATAGTTGTTCCTTCGTCTAGGAACTTTTTCACGTTTTAAGACACAATAATGATGAGGACGAAACGGATACCATCGTTGTGTCCGAAAAAGTTCCTGGTTGAAGGACGAAATACTGAGGAATAACACTACATTCGACTAATTGGATGAGAATTATTACTACGATTGTTAAGTTCTGATTAATTAACTTAACTTTCACCTCTAGGGTAAAAGTGTATTATTAAATGATTAACCCCTTCCCCACATTTTTTTTTTTTTTTAACTGAAAGATAATGGGAATAACAACTAAGAGGCAGGATACAGGATGCATTCTTCATCGAGTGTGAGTTTGCAAAGTGAAAGATTGTTTTCATACCGTTTTCAGAAATTCTTTTCAAAAATAGAATAGACCAATATTTTGAAGGTTCGGATTTTATTAAATGAAAATTGTAAAGTGTTTAATCGTTCGTAAAAGCGGTTACTGTTTAAACATGTAATCGGCCCAGCCTATTACGACTAAGCTGCACCGATACAGACATCTAAAAATTGAATCTCTAATTTTTTTTCATCAATGGTGTAGTTTTCTTCATAAGTTAAATAGTTATTAAAGTAACAATTTTTAAAAACGGTAATCAACAGTTAAAAGATAGCTAGGAAGATACTTAGTGATTCCCTAAGCAAAATGCTGCAAACCGTGCGTCATAATCTCAAAACGGTTTTGAGTTTCAATGTTTCAGCGAAAGTTGCCAACCGAACCACGCAAAATCACTCAGTTTTGGTACTCACCGACGTAGATCTTCATCCTCTTCCCATTTCACGTTAAAACATGTGGGGGAATGATTTTTTTTTTTAGTTCTTTAAAAACATGTTTTAGTTCTCCGAACACATTTTTTAACCACGTAAAACGGAGGGCGCAGCCGATTTAAAGTGGCGGCCATATTCCGGAATACTGAGTAGCATGAAAAGGTGACTTTTTTTTGTTATTTTGTTTGGTTAGGTTACGTTGGTTAGGTTAGGTTATGTTTGTGTGGTGTTGTGTTATTGTGGTTTTACTGTGGTGTTATTGCGGAAGAAAATTATTTTCCGTCTCCTTTCAGGCGATGTAAATCACGTTTTCTTGCTAAGCTCTGTCTTGCAAGCTGGCGGGCGCTTTACTTAGCCGTTTTATCGTTTTACGTATTCAATATTTGTTTTCAGTACATAACAGCACAGATTTCCCCCGGGTTTTTATTGCGAAATTAAAAGAGGATAATAATATGTGCTGGTTAGTAAAAAAATTTAGTGATTTAGTGTGGTTCGGCTAAAGTACATAATTACTGCCAATAACAATCCGATACCAATACCACACACATCGGCAACCGATCTGATCCAGTATCGGTATTGTAATAATCACGACTGTGCCCGTAAGTTACATTAGTTGATTTTTCATAAACCCGTTTTTTAGTTACATTTGATTTTTCATTTCTCCAAATTCCCCAAACATTTTTAACTTTCTGTCCTAAAATGATCCCTCTTCTAAGCCATCTTCAAAGCATACAGGTTAGCTAATTGTAGGAAACAGTCAACCAAACCAGCATGTTGTGATTTGTTTATTATTTTGATGCCTTCCCTAAATTTATCGCAAGAGTACATTTCTCACTCATCACTAAAAGGGTTAGCGGACAGTATTCTAGCTCATGATATGGCGGCAAAGGTTACATGAGCCCGAGGGAAAAAAAGGGACAAGAGGTGGGCAAGTCGAGAATTTGAAGGCACACAATCGGAGCAAGGTGTTACACTCGTCCTGAAGGTAATATTACCGTCACCCAGGAAGGCGCGTTTACAGCTCAGACAGAAATTCCATACTTACTCATCAAAATGCTCCTAGAGGTGGCAATTATAATAATACAAAACGCATTTTATTCAGAGTAATCAACAGTGCTATTTTACTCTCCATCATTGTGCATTATTATTCGAGTCAGGCTAATTAGTATTGTGCGGATTAAAGGATAAAAATCAAGAATTCGATCACAAAAGGGAATTGAAGGTGAAAACAAGAAAAAAACCGAGCAAACCAAACTACATCATCAAAACAGAGGTCTACAGAAGCAACATGAAGGGAAAAGCAGCTTGGTGACGGGGAATAGCGTCATGCAAAACACACATTAGTTTTGTTTGGTAGAAAGTTCCTGATGTGGTGGTGTTACGAGTAGTCGTGTATGTTAACTTATGGCAACGAGACGTTTTTCCATAACTAACCAACCATGGTAGAATACACAGACTGATCGGGCTACGAACAACCAGAAATTAACTAATGTTGTAAGCTGGTCCTTAAAGTGCGGGCATGCAGTAACTTTTAAGCAGTACTCTTCTCAAATCTGCCAAGATGCTCAACAATGGGTTGTTACCACAACTTTTTTCCATTGAGGCGCTTGTGTGGCAGTGTAGCACCAAATTATTGACACGGCCAACCTTGTAGACTTGCTGCCTGTAGGTTAGGTCTACGAAATTTGGCTTTGCTTCTCTGTTAACTCTTTAATTTAGTCGGTCGTCAGATGTAGACGGCACTACCACATATAAGCAATATATCAACAATCCTGTAAGTCACAAACTCGGATTTGTGTATATCATGCTCACTTGGGATCAGTCTTTGATGCAGTATATATACGATCACGGTGCTTAAAAGGTCAACGACACCACCACCTCACACATTTAACTTCTGGCAAAAGTCCGCTGAACAAGCTACACAGTGCACCACAGTCAGTAGTTTAAACTTAACTTAAATGATTGAAACACCTTCATTATGCTAAACAAGTGCAACAACATTAAATTTAAAATAAATTAATACTCAGGATTACATGCAAATGCTTCAGTTGAAACAAGAAACTGTCGTTTTCCAAAATAAGTTATACTGCTATGCCCAATAAAATGAACTTTGACAAGATGGTGTTCTCATCTGATTATTTAACTAACGAACAACAGGTATCAGCGCCTTCGATATCAACAGTGAGAACTAGTTTTTGAACCTAGAATTACCACTTAGTAGTAGAAAAATAAATCACATCACAGACAGGATGTAAAATTAAAATTTACGATAGTATTGTACCAAAACACCACATGAGAAAGGAAAAAAAAAAAGGCCAATACAGATGAGACTGCTAACCAATAGCTTGAAGGGATAAGAATGGAAGGGCACATTAACACATTGGTTATTTACGCACATTCGTTATCAGCAAATAAACGCAAACAACAAAGCATGCAAAATTTATGGCTAATATGTGACAAATAAAGGCAGCAAAAGCATTGTCTAAGAAACACTACACACATTTCAGGAAAGTTCAGCAAATAAAATTATGAAGAGGGGAAAAACATATAAACTTTAAGGAGCCTACATTTTATAACGTTAATAAGAGTCTCATTATTGAATCACGGAGCCCTTGGAACAGTCTGTAAGTCACAAGATTTTTACCAACTAACCGAATTTTAGCTAGAAATGGACACTGTCGCATTATTCTTTAAATGTGACGACACGGGGTGGGTGAAACTTCGTAGGTTTGTCTTTACTTTGATGACCGAAAATCATTTATCACCAATTAGCCTCGTATTTCTACAACATTATGTTGTACACTTAAATGTGGCATCTCTCGATATTTACAGATGTGATTTGTTACCTTACAACTTAAATTTGGAATTTCAGCAAGACATTTGTAATTTGTTATTGGGGAGAAGGGGGAGGGCAAATAATTAGTGGTTATCACCAAACACAAATAAAATATGGTTTTGGCCACAACCACTTTTCTATTACTTCTTTTGAGGTTCGATTGTGATTATTTTTTAATGACAACATCAATACACGACGCTACCAGCAAAAGATAAATTATCCCCTAGTGTCATCAGTAAAAAAAGATTTCTCTCATGTTTTTATAAAAACCTCATAGTAATCGCGAGATATGTTTAATTGGGCCTACTGTAAATTGCCACCCCCACCCCTAAAATACTTTAAAAACAATATCGTGATATCGCCAGCTTAACACCCTCCCATTTTTCTGCAGCAAAATGACTAAGTTTTATTATTAAAATAACACAACAAAGTTAGCTAATTTCACATCACGGACACCTACTTAGTCCAGCAAATTTACGATATCCTACGTGGGTGTCCATGATGCGAAATTAGGCAAACTTTGTTGTGTTATTTTAAAAACGGATCGGAATTTTCACAGTATGAATTTCAGCGATGTTTTTGTAGGTACTAAATTTAATTTTTAAATGAGTAAATGCAATTTTAAATATAAAATTAGTTTTTAGTCATCCTAAAATACTTATTTTTAGTTATTGGTTTAAATTGCATATTTAAATGCTCCATGCCCAAATCTTAAAGCTTCCTTAGCTCCCCACCTGGTGGCGTGCCTGATCACATCCCAGCAGGCATTGCCTTTAGCTAAAGCTTCAGACTAACGGTCGCCACAAGCCAGTTGGCCGGTAAAACGTGATAGCTGGCGACAATAAGACACTATTGCACTCGCCAAAGTTGGCTACTACTGTCACGTTTTAGTTATCACAACATGAATACAGAACCTACTGGCAAAGTCATTATTCCTGGCATTAGAAACAAAAAATATTAATCCGATGTAACTTGCCTTCACCTAATAGCAAAAAAAAAAATGCCAACCACGCTGATTAGGCCTAACTAGAGGCACGTTTTCCCGGGAATCACACATCATTCTTAGTTAGGCTTAACGCACGGACAAATAATTTATTCACCTTTGAATTTTTATTTCTAAAAGATTTAAACATTCACTTCATTTAGTAGGTGTTAAGATTAAGTACTCAAGATTCATTTCTCTGTAGAAACTGCTGAGATCTGCTGGTTTAATTTCGTTTTCAGATGAAGGCACTGTCAGACGATGTAAACAGAGCTTTTAAGATCGTCAGTCCTAGCCTACTGGAAGTAAGACTAACTAATCAACAATAACATAAGTTGATTATTTTTTAAAGAATTATTTTATTTTTTTTTACATTTGAGATTTAATTAAATGTTTTGTTCGGTGTTATTAAAATATTAAAATAAAATTTAATGCAGACAGACATAAATGCTAGGAATAGCTAACCAGCTGAAAAACCAGACATGCCTAACTAATAACCATGGCTAAAGATGTAAATATTTTTTGCATTTTCGATTTAATTAATAGTTTGATTGGGCTATATTTATGCTTTAAAAGAAATTTAAATTCAGACATTACTGACAGATAAAAACCGATTAAAAACCAGACATGATTAACTGATAACAGCCATGCTTAAAGTAGTAAATAACTTTTTTAACGAAATATGTAAAACATCTGTTCATTTAATTCAGCATAAAATTGTATAATACTAAACTTTAAAATACAAAGGTAAATTTTAAAAAGGTTTGTATTTTGACAGCAAAGTTTGATAAAAAAAAATAAAAATTAAAGTCACTCGCTTGGCCGTAAAAGTAAATCTTGGGCTATTATGTTGCTTGTTTAAATTTATTACCGTGATGGTTCCTGGGGAGGGGGGGGGGGGCTACATCCCGGAAAACTTATAATTACATAACTATGCCTGGCAGCAAAATTATAGATTGTACTCATTGGCGACCAAAAATTTTATTATGGCGACTAAACATAATCAATCCACTGGCCACTGTCTACTAAAGAAAAATTCTAATCTGAAGCTTTACCTTTAGCCCACACATTCGTTTGGTGATCTATCAGATTCGGCAAGAAAGGGGATGGTAGGTGGGTTTACCTAATGGTAAGTATTTTAAGGTAAGTGGAAACTAATTTCATCTTCAAAATTATGTTTCGTCCAGTAAGAGGTTTGTCAAGCCAAACCCCGAACTATCTGTACAGATAATACATGTAGGCTCGTAACATCACATATTGTAATGAATGGTACCCACTAGATGTAAAAGCTTCATTTTTTATCAACTTTTTACTCATCTAAGATACACTTATCCCCCCCCCCCTCCCAAAACTCCACTTTTTATCCCCCTAAATAGTCGGTTTTTTTTGCTTCAAAATTAACTAAAAGGATCTCAGCAGACTTTTAACTAAATCAACTTTTAATCCAATGCGATTCACGGGAGTGTGTTTACTCAAAAAACAGAAAAGTCGGCTATTAGGCCTATGCGATCATTCACGTACGTGATCTTGATGCAGTCTAGAGTAAAGCGAAAACACAATGTGCCTTTATTCCGATTCATTCATTCACAAATTTAGTTTATCCAATCGTCTGTCTTCCAATAGCCGACATAATTCACAGCCAAAACAAATTTCTAATGACATAAACATTAACCCCCCCTATTGCGATTCAAGATCGGGAATGCCAACTTTCCATTTTCTACAAGTTGGGATCCAGTTCCGTTCATCCTGGAGAGTGACTTATTCAAAATTTTATCAGTTCGGTGTAGACATTTTTCTAGACTTTTATTTACGTTTTGATTAAACCGTCTTTTCCTCTTTACCACAGCTGAGAAAATTCTTAATGTGTTTAATGTTTGCACAACATTATCAACACATCACAAGTTCGACCGACAAAGTTTTAAAACTTATTTACATCTATAATGCTATTTGACAGACTTTTGTAACAAAATTACCCTTCTTTTCCAACACCAGACCCCCTTGTCATCACTACACCGTAAATGTTTATTAGCGGCCTTACAGACGAATGCCGATACAGACTGCACAAAGGTTCCAAGATGCAACATCTTTAAAGTACCCTCCTCCCATTAAAAAGGAACAAAAAAAATAAAACGACTTTTTTTCCTATCAACGAGACGACTAACTGCCACGATCTATGCCCTACAAGCGAGCTAACGTCACAAATGACACATTACAGAAAACTGGGCGATACGTGGGACAAAAGGCATCTAGGATGGCGATTAAAGTTTATGAATCCAGGGCCGAGAAGTAAATAAGATGTATGTGTGCTGCAATGGGGGTAAGGGATTCTCCATACCTGCAAAGTAGCCGCATCCGAATGCTTCCGGCCACGCGACGAGTCTGCAACAGGAGAGCGACCACCGCGGTGAGCTACGGAGTCGGAGGCACCTCGAGAGCGCTTCTCCACCTCACGACCACTCCCACTTCGCCTTGATTCAACACGGGGACTAAGTGACCTGTAACCATGGGTTTGGGTAGAGAGAAAAATATTGCAGTATTATTACTAAGGATCAACTGCAGTTAACAAATAGAATGACGCAGATTGAAGGTTTGTAACACGAGACATAAGCTACTATAAAGATTATATTTTGCTTATTTGAAACTTTAAAAAGACATAATTCGGCCAGTTTGCCATTGATTTTAGCTTCATAGTCTATTATAAATTAGACAGATGGACCCTACTGCAAGTATAAAGCCCTAGACTACCTTCACAGCCATATAACTACCACATTACATGAATTCTACATATACTTTCTAATTCTCGGTTGTGAAGCCTGCTTTTACAAGACCAGCTACAGTGTCATTTAATTTACATAACGGCAATATTACAAAAAAAGGAATTGTGTTTGGTACGATAATTCTTACTCCCTTTGGTTTAAGATCTTATTTTACCTTATACCTTAGCGCCACTAGATGTGTTAAACAACTATGGAAATGCAATTTTTCTTTCAACTTGCTCCAAGACAAAATACAAAATTGCTTCGAAAAAAACAAATCGACATGATTTAAGCACATACTGAAGGTTAGTATTTTGCTGATAGTAAGAAACGAAAATTTTAACACTGCTTAAGATTAGTTTTTACTATCCTAAAATACTTACCTTCAGTCTGTGCTTAAATCGTTTCGACTTGCTTTCCAAGTGATTTGAGCACATATTGAGGGTTAATATTTTGCAAACAGTAAGAAACATTTTTGTTTGTCTTTGATTTTGTTGTTTAACTTGTATGTTTTTGTTTTTGTTGTGTAACTTGTATGTTTGATCGTGTCAGTTTAAAGAACTAGTATTTAATAAACCTTTTCGAAAAATTAGTGGGAAAATTTATGACAGAAATGACAACTACATGAAGACAGATTGCGGCATTCACATGCAGTTTTATCAACGCACCTGTTTTTCAAAAGTTTTGCTAAATATTACCTTTTCACAGAGCTAGTAGAAAAATGGTTTTACACGAACAAAACAGAAGGTAGGTCACTTCCAAGGAGTAAATCTCACATTTTTTAGTTCCTATTTTGACCTGGAGCTATTGTCGACTGTACCTCATTGCGGTTTATTATAAACGCGTAAATCTTGAAAATCCAAACCCAAAAGTTTTTTCGCCAAGTCGTTGCCTGTCATGGACACACAAATATTTTTTTAAATCAAGATTTAAGATGTTTACGTGTCGATAACAAGCAACAACGTTTCGAAAATCTATAAATTTCTATATATTTCTACTTTAACCACCATGTGTCGATAAACAGTAAATAATCGTTTCAACCACAGGATGAGTGGGTGACACACACAACTATACAAACTCCGTTATGGAGCTGGTATTGTAAAAGAGAGCAAACGTTCTACACATTTCTACTGCTTCAGTTGACCACGCAGCAGTATTGGGGTGAAAACCAAAGCAATTTTGGGATTTCCTTAACTTAGCTCAGAACTAAAGCAACCCCCTTGTTAATGGAAAAAAACCATTTAGGTACGGCAAGATGTACGTTGATGAGACGCCATTTTAGTTATAAAACAGACAGAAAGCCAAACGGGCTCGAGAAGGGTTTAATAAAAACGGATGCAAACCTATTTACGTTGCCTTTTGGACTTAAATGTCAGACTGCCTGAGCGGGGAAATGAACCCACAATCTTTGAAACCAACTACCAAGGTGCTACCGCTGAGCCATACATACTGACACGGGCCGTATCAATATGGCTCAGCGGTAAGCCCTCAGCATTTGGTTTCAACGGTTATGGGTTCAATTCCCCGCTCAGACAATCTGACATTTAAGTCCAAAAGGCAACGCAAATCGGTTTGCAACTGTATCCATTTTAGTGACTCATTCTTCACTTAAACACTAATTTATTAACGAAAACTCTAATGAAATATAAAGCATTAAAGTTACTTCCACAGCTGTGACTTACTTAATTTTCATACTATCTCAGTTTAAATAATAACAACACATACACAATCCATAAATAACTCTTAAAATTTTATTAGTTTACCTGCATAATCATGGAAAAGAGTAAGCAACAGGCAGAAGAAACCAAGTTAGTATTAAGCATTGGTTGGTTTAACCCAACAAATTATATAAGAACCATAACAAAAATAATTAAAAAAAATAAATTGGAAGAAAGGCATTTAGAAATAAAACAGTTGCAAAAAAAAAGAAAAAAAAAAGGCTGCTATGCTAGACTTTTGAGAGTTTTAACATGAACAAAGTGGTGCGGGGAAAAAGGAGGGAACGAGACGTCACAGTGGATTGTACTCACCTTCGAAAAGGGAAATCAAAACTCAAAGTCTGTGAAAGGGTAATGTAAATGGGAAGTCCATTAATACATAAATAACATGTAAGGGATCATCATGAAGAAGAAGGGGAGATGATGCACGGGAATTGATGCAAAAAAAAATTAAAATTAAAATTCTACGTAAATCAAAAACCACTACTTTATGTGCAGAATAAAGCACAAAGGAACACAAAGCCATAGAAAACTGAGTGAGGGGCAATCGTTCGTCTTACATACTTGCTTGAGCCTTAAAGTATGCTAGGATGCGTTCGCAAACAACACTTAACGTTACAATTCAATAGCTGCACTACGATACACTCGCCATTTTGACAGATTAGAAAGTGAAAGGTCTGGCTGCTACTTGACTTAGAAAACTGTGACGGAATCAAAAATTTTAGAATGCAAGATGTACAAATAGGGTGGCCATGAATTATGGTCCGTATTAAAATACGACAATAAAAAATTAACAATGAAAACCGTACTGACCTGAATGTGAGAAGGTATTAACCTGCAGTGATATTCTATTCGTAGCCTATACAAATCCTTAACTTTTCAAATTTTGACCAATTTTGAAGTTTGAATACACCATTCAAATAGTTTTTTTCCGAAAGACATCCATTGGCGCTAACACCACGTCAGTAAGTAGTTCAAACATTAAAAAAGAATTTAGCAAAAACTAAAATGTACCCAAAAGTGGACCATACAAATTTGCTTTGTAGTCCAAAACCAACCCTGCATGAAAAAAATTTTTAATCAACAACTGCTGAACTATTAAGCTAGGGTAATAGTTTTGCTGCAACAATCTCGGTGAGCCTGTAATACTAATTCGCTTCATAGTCGAGCCACCTTATATTTGGACCAGTGATCCAGTATGGTAATTGTAATATGGTTTCATCCACCATAATTGTAGTTTTCATCCAACAACTATTTTAACACTACTACACTTTCACATGCGCTCTAGTGTTGTCTAGTGTTTTAAGGGGGGAGGGGGGGGGGGGATTGAGGCTTAATGGCGCGTCTACACTTTCACACGCACTCTATATTTTGACTGCACATGTGGTCAGGCATTTTCCTGTTAAGTGTTGTCAGGTGTTTTAAGGCGTCACGGAATTGAAAAGCCTTTACGATTCTTGCATTTTTTGCTTTCTTTTTTGTAAGGGGGGTCATGAAAGGAACGAGTATACAAACTCGAGGTGACAGACATAACAGAGCTGGCTACATGAACGACAGAGGCCATCAATTTTTTAACACCTCAAATACTGAAAACACTTGATTTGACAGGAAACTGATCCTCAGCAAGATATTTTGCATGCAACAAATATATTGCATATGAAAATATACTAGTGTTAAAATGTTGAAGTTATACTTTATGCGTTGCACTTTCATATGACAGAAACTTCACTACGGTTTTTGAATGCGTTCATTATTAATTATTTATGACATTTGTAACAGGGACAAAACATAATGGCCACCCAGTACGGTAATTTGCTTTACATATTTTTAAAGGTGCTGAATCCAAGTATGCAATACAGAGCTCATGATAATTTCAAGATATTATAGAAGGCATCCAATTACTGTAAATCACATATAAATGCCCATTTGCTAGTGGAATAAATTGGCAAAAAATGGGCGAGGCTTTCAAACCCAACATAACCCATTTTTCTAACACTATGTCTGTTCAGCGAGGGAACTGTTTGGGGTTCTAAATAACGCACGACACACAATGTAATCAATATGTCTCCCGAAAATGGTCACAAAAAATATCCAGCAAAACAGTAACAACCATCTTACATGCTAAAATCTTGACTTCCATCACATTAAAACTATTTTCCCATGGATTGAATCGCCATTGGACGAAAGAATGGTGGAAATCTGACACAAATTATATACAGGTACACAAAATTGTTGCCTCTTCATTGCGGGTGCGCGCGAGTAAAATAATTTTAATTCGAGCCAAGCCAAGTTTGCAACAAAATAATCAAGTATCGACCCGAGTTTGAATATTTGGTTAACAGAATTATTTCGGAAGTGTCTTTTTTATTTGTCAGTTTAATAACAACTAAGATGCTGCTTGACAGACTGTGCAGGTCAAACGCTACAACTAATTTTTTCAGTTTTCATCATATAGCTTTCAAATGGTTTGAGCTAAAGGCTGTTAATTTGTAGCAACGGAAAGCTCTTGTCGAGACGATGAATTTGGTATATTTGAATGTCAAAACCAGTCAAAAATTGGCGAAGTTACCGCTTTTTCACCGCATTCGAGTTTTCCGAGTATGGATGCAAGAGACAAGATGAGACGAGTCGAGTTCGAGTATATGTTGCATTGCAAACTCGGCTCGGCTTGAATTTTTAGAGTATTACACATCCCAGCTCTTCACAGATCAGTTTGTGTTTATGGATGGCTGCACTAAACTTTACGGATGTGCGATACGCAAAAAATTCAAGCCGAGTATACAACTTGTACTAAAACTCGGGTCGTTTCTTGCAACCAAACTGGGAAAACTCTAATCCGGAGAAAATGTGATAACTATGTCAATTTTTGACTGATTTAACATTCTACTACACCAAATTCATTGTCTTAAAGAGAGCTTTCCGATGGTGTAAATCAAAGGCCACTAACACACACCGTTTTTATGTTAAATCAATAAAACGGGAACACCATTATACGCAATAACTCATACAGTCAATTAAGCAGCAACTTACTTGTTATTATCCTAACAGATTGGAAAGAAACTTACAATCAAACTAAATTCATCAAATCAAACTCGGCTTGATTCGAATTATAATTTTTCTGCTTGCACAACTCTACAGTGAACTTTAATTTTATAGCAGACTCACGACAGTAAACCTGACGAGGTATTTTCTAATAATTCTAATGGTAGTTGACAAATATCAATTGCCATTTTTTGTCTAGTGAGAAACTTAGAAGTAAAGACATCACAAGCATTCTTGCTGACCAGTCGACATACAGTAACACTTACCTATTTTTACAAACTCTAACTATGTAATTAAAACTGAAAGTTACTTAACAAAAAAAAAAAGTACTATTCCCTGTTGCAGCCTAACCACACACACGACAAAAAATAAAGAAAAGCGACTAACTAGCTCACTTCCCTTTGGGAGACAGCAAACTAGCACACAGGTCACAATAAAGTGGAAGATACAATTGACGCCAGGGATCGACCGGATACCGTTTTGCCGGATCCGGGTCGGTTCCGGATAATTTGATGTCAGTGCCAGATCGGTTCAGGATCTAGGTTCCGGAGCCGGACCGGTACCGGATACCGGGTAATTCACACACAAAAACGAAAAAAAAAAGTTATTTATTTTTTCCCCCTTATAAGTTGCAGCTATGGTGTTAATGTTCGCTTTGTTTCACATTATTTTCTTACATTAAGCAGGTCGAAGTCTTACGTTATTATGAGTACCAGTACAGTATAATTGCATGTAGGCTACAGAACTGTTTTTGCAATGTTGCTAAATTCTGCAAATTTTTTTTTAAATAGTCAAACAAAGCACTCATTAGATTAATCAGTCAGAAAACATTTTTCTAGTTGAAGGATTTCTCATTAATTAGCCTACTGCATCATTTCGAAAAATAATTTGCAAAATTTCGCAATATTGTTGAAACCAGTATGTATGTAGTCCATGAATTTATTTTAGATTAAAATTATTGAATTTTGGTGGCATTAAAAAGAAATCAAAATCACAACAGGTCTTTTATTTATAGCTTTAAACTGCTTTCGTACCGTTTTCTATTGTGCACAGTATAACAAAGACCGAAAGCAAAAAAAAAAGAAAAGAAACTAACATTAAAAAAAAACTGTATTTTTTTTCATTTTATGAACAAATCTGTCTCGACTCTTGCAACATGGAAGTCATCTTTGGTTTATCATGCTATTATTTCTTGCTAGTTTATGATGCTGTCATTAAACCGTCTTACTTTTCGAATTTAACCCCTTTGGCGTCCAAACCACGATTTATCGTCACTTCAAAACCGTTTCTGACACACCCTCGATTCAAAGTCCCGTTTGCAAAAAAAAACCGCCATTGCATACAACGGAGGTGTAATTCCGACTGAATTAGGTACTGCGGCACGCCTATTTTGGATTTATTTAATTTAATATCATCTTTTAATTACCTCAATTGATGTTTTTGTTGGCCGTGTCATTAAAATTGACGTGAAATTGCTTTTGTTTGCTAAAACTAGATCTTGGTTCAAGCTGTCGTAACTCAACAACGCAACAAACGGCCGCCATCTTGGTCGCGTTGGAAAGCTGGGATTCCCCGGTTGGCACGTGATCACTCATCGCGGCGGGGTCCATTTGTAAGTGCCGTCATGCGAAGCAGGACAAGGTCACAGCCATTGGAGCTAGCCCGTGCGCATCTATTGGTGGACAGCCGGCTGGGAGTGGGAACGCGATGGCGGCCATAAACGGATTGCTTTCAACGATAGTGAATCTAAATTAGGAAATAAAACAACTTTAAACTACTTCTACGGTATTAAAAACTTAAAGGATTTCGGAAGCCGTAAACAACTTGTAATGGAAGAATAACCAGAGGACGATCGTTTCCAGGTCTCCCACGTACTGCAACGGAAAGTGAATATTTTCGTAAGCGCATTTACGTAGTCGAATTTCAACTTTTTTTTTAGTTATGAAAACCTAATACGATTATCCCAAGTATATTTTTGCGCAAAAATTTACACTGTAATTATTACATGTGCAACTTTTTATACCCATAGATCGCTTAGTTATTTTACTAAGATTTATTTTACCGAGGCATGCAACATGGTTACGGCGACATGTTTTGGTTGTGTTGCAACCGGTATTCGGCTCAATATAATTGCCGGATCCTGATCTCGCTGGATATCGCATTATCCGATGCCGGATCCGGATGTATCCGGACTCGGTCGATCCCTAATTGACGCACAGGTAGGGTGAGCTACCCTGAGGTCGAGTATAATTTTATAATTATTTTCGTTTCAATCTATGTGATTATGCTGCAAAGAGGACTAGCGCTTAATACCAGTTCATATAGTAAACTTACATTGGATTCATGGCCAACCTACAAACAATAATAATGTAACAAGTGGGCCACATGCAATTAGTAAAACGCAGAAATTAATTGGTAAGACTCAAGACACCAAAAGTATTTTGGTGAATACCTTTCATCCAACAGCCACCATTTTTAAGTTTTCAATTTCCGTTAAAACTAACGCTGCACCGATATCATTACCGAGTCGTACTGAAAGACGATAATTGTGGTATCGGTGTTGCAAATATCAATAATTCAGGAATCATCAGAGATTACGACATGTGATTTGCAGCATTTTGCTCAGGAAATCATCGAACATCTTCCAGGTTATCTTCAACTGTTGGTTACTATTTTTAAATTTTTCATTTGAGTAATTATTGGACTTTTGAAGAAAACCACACCATTGATACAAATTTGAGATTAAATTTTGGATATCTGTATCGATACAGTGAAACCTCTTTATAACGATAGTCCATGGTAGTTTGGAGAAACAATCTTATGTCAGGTTTATCGTTATAAACAATCACTTTTGTATGCATTATTGCTTGATGAGCCTCAATAATAACATTTTTATAACAGGTTTATCGATGTAACAGGTACTGTATACTGTTTAACTGTATAGGTAAATTTTAAAACTGATCGGTATTGGATCAATACATTTGGTATCAGTGCAGCCTAAATTAAAACCATTACTGGTACTCCTGAAGTTCTGATAGCTGCAGGAATAACATGCAACACCATTAAAACATCAAAATAATTTTGAGCTCCTAACTTGTATCACGACCCTTTTGTAACCTCGTTGAAAAAAAAATATTCAGAATATAAAATTATTTTTACTCGCAATGTCGTAAAAAAAAAAAAAAAAAGACACCAGCTTGGTGCAGCCTAACTTCATCACAAAATCAAAAAATGCCTTGAAACTGTTAATTCACCTGAGAAAGATAAGAGCAGATAGGCCAAATTCCGCTCCATACCCTTCGAAAGTAAGGGGGTTGTAGGGGCATTGTAATTTTTAATTTTTTAGTAGAATTCATCAGGTTATCGAAATGGAACACAGCGAAAAGATGCACAGAAAAGGTCTTACCTACAACTTCTAATTATTAATTACCAAGTGAGTTAAAGTTTTATTTTATACGGCATACTTTTAGGTAATTAGGCTTATTCCACATTTAAGTAACCAGTTAATGCTAATGTTATAAATGTCTTGCTACATTTTTACACAAACAAACTTTTTTTAAGACGATTATTCTGAATGTTCCTTTGAATACAATACAAACTAATACCTACCGGCTTCGAATTGAGTCAGAGTCGGAAGAACTGTCACCCGATTCAGAAGATGAATGGTATTTTCTCTTTTTCTTTTCTTTTCGACTGGGAGAGCTGCAAGGTAATCAATTGCAAAGGTAAGCACACCTGTAATTACATTAACACAAAAATCGACTTTCATTTTTTGTTACGTAGAGGTAAGGAAAAAAAAGTTGTTTTATAATTGACGCCATCTGGTAGAAGAGCTATGCAAAGCTTCTACCATTTAAATTAAAAGTACACAACACCATTTTTCTCGATCCTTGTCCTGTAACAGCCACACGCAGTCGCGCAGATCTCCATCTGCGCATGTACCGTCGCACCATTCACGAGACTCGGCGTAGTAATACAAGGCCAACTGAGAGAGCAGCTGTGTTGTTCGCAGCAAGGAACGCAGCAACTATCTCAAATGGCTCTGCGACTAGTAGACGAAACAGAATCAACGTAAAAATTGTGTCATCACTAACCGGAAAGTTCTTACATTTTAGCATCACACTTTATAATTTTTTTGGCTAGTTATCTTATAATTTTCTTTGGCAATCTATTGGCATAAAAAATTTAAATTTTTACCGCATTAGTCTTTAGGATTTTTCATCTCATGGTAATTATTATCAAACAATTAAAAATTAGTACATGCACACACACAGATGAAACGTCATGGTTATTGTAAGCGTGAAAAGGATCATTTTCTTACAGGAACGGATTACATAAGTTCCCAATATTCAACAGGAAATCTCGCCCACGCCACATTTTAAAACGGATTTTTAGTAATGGATTGAATTACGAGAGGAAAATAAACCATTGGAGCCGTACTTGATGAACAGGATCGAGAAAAATGGCGCTGGGAGGAATGTACCGTTACGTTTAAAATTTGGATATTTTGATCATAAAATATGTGATTTTAGCTAATATTAAAGGGAAGTATTTTTCAGATGTTAAGAAATTCATTGTATTCAATTTGTTATGGCAAAATTGTTTATATGCTTATTTGAGAAAGAGTTTATAAATTTTTGTTAAATTCCCATACACACAGACGTTTGTTACACCAGCTTTGCTTAAAGACTAAAAAAAAGACTCACCTTTTTTTATGTTTATGTTTGTCTTTTCTGCTCAACTTTTTCTTTGGAGCAGGGGATTCAGAGCTAATGAAGGAAAAAAATATGTAAACACTTCGCTAGTAGAATAGGTTTAACTCGGGAGTTGAACAAAATTGCAGTCGATCAGAACGAATCGGCAAAGCCAATACCGATACTGCAATTTCGTCTAATGAAATGTGCCAATCGCGTTAAAAGTATAATTTGATCACTACGTAACTACACAAGACAAAGACTTGGTTTGCGACAATTTACAGCAGCATTTTCTCGGTAAGCTTCCCATTTTTAAGTTTTTATACCAATTTCTTTGAAATTAATAATGTAGGCTCAAACTATTAACATTCAAACACAAAAAAATGCTCACTGTCAAACTCATGTGTCTGCTAATTCGCGACAACTACTCAGGTGCTACACAGTTTGTTTTGAACTCTGGTAACATCTTTCAACTTTGTCTGCTTTCGAGTCTAAAGTTCAATGTGAGGGTGGCTTCTGGTATTTGTTATGACGAGCACGTCCATCAATTATTCATTCTCTCTGCAGTAACGAGTCCAGTACTCTGCTTACCAGGTGTAAAATGGTAGAATGGATTTTTGAAAGTGAGCGTTTTTGTGTGTTTGGACAGATGAGTGATTTTCAATTTTCAAAGTGTAATAACTATTTAAACAGTTTTTTCGCACGTAAGCTGAAACAAAATAGGAAGTACCAAATGATGTATTATATTGATCTCCTTAACAGCTAGGTGAATAGTCTAATACACTGTCTTTAAATAATGGTAATGACCAAACAAATACCGAGATCAATTAGATACCAGATTGGTATCAGCAAAATGCATGGTTAAGGATTGGATCGGCTAAAATTGGTATCATCAATCCGTAAGATCGATGTTAACTAACGTATCACTAAAATCATTCTGATTAATAAGCCAACGGCTAGAGGCTAAACCCAAACCTTACTTTAAAAAATGAAACTTTGGTTTAGAAGCATTTATTTATTCATATTATTTATTTCTTGTTATATTATGATGTCTGAAGCAAACTCGTGTAGATGAACCGGATTAAATCTGATTCTGTTTCATAAGAAGAAAGAAGTTTCAACAAGAGGAGTGGTAGTCTCTCGCACTACCGTGGATATCAGTGACTGGCAGGAACTTTGCCAGGAACCCCCTTTTCAATCCCAGAGCAGATCCGTTTTTTCCGGCAATTATGACGAGCTTTGCAATTGCTCAGCTACAGGCTGACTAACAATGGAGTCCAAGAGGAAACTTAATAAGCATACTAGTTGGAAAAATCCTGCATTTATGTTTATCGTAAATGAAAAGCAACATTTTGCGAAAATTCACAACCATGTTTTTCTATTGAGGTAACCATATGGCAAGAAGAATGAAAAACACCTGGGTTGCACACTTTCATCTTAGGTTAAACATTTTTACGATATTTTGGTCTCGTACGGTATGTTTCTGTTGTTGCCGTTGCCCGTTGCAGCCATCATTGAGAGCCTGTGGCCCCTACGCCTAAAACTTCTGTTATGGTTACTGCAGACAGAACTGTTGCAACGAAATTTATATAAGCAATCTGGATACAGCATCGCTTATTTACATTTTTTCGTAACTTTTTTTCAGGCAATATTAAGATATATTGCGATATGTATCTCCCCGATATATCGCAATCAACGTTTTTGATATAGTCCATTCTTACTTTCATCTTGCCAGATTTTAGCTCCCAGCCATACGCATCGAAAAGGAAAACTAGAAATAATCCATCAACGTAGATCATACACTAGAAATAACATAGTACAGTTAGCCACCTTTATGCACTTATATTTCATTCAAGTGACGTGACCCAGATTCGAACCAGCGAACCAGTCCATCATCAGATCACTGCCATACCGCCTTTACCAACATGGCCACTTGTCCACTGGCACAAAGATTACTCATACTCGGTGAACCCGTATTATGGTCACAACCACGACCAGAACTCAATTCAACCGAATGAGCTTGGTCATAGACAATGGAGAGTGAATACAAATCAATATACACTCATCTAAGGCGTATGCATGATTTTCGCTGATGGCTTATTTCCAATTTTACTTTATGTTATTTGCAACAATTTTTTTCTATTTATTTATCCTTTGTTGAGCCTTACGAGTATTGTATTTGCTCTTCATTGCCTTGGACAGAGCGCTCGGTCGAATGGAGTCCTGGTCACGGTTGTGACCCTAATCTTTATGCCAGTGGACAAAAAGGGGGTATGGCTAGGATCTGATAATGGACTGGCTTGTCAGTTTGAATCCGGGTTAAGTGCATGAATGTGGCTTATGTATTATGTTATTTCTAATGTACGATTTTCGCTGATGGTTTGTTTC
Organism: Lithobius niger; assembly: GCA_023313725.1. Classification (NCBI taxonomy): domain Eukaryota; kingdom Metazoa; phylum Arthropoda; class Chilopoda; order Lithobiomorpha; family Lithobiidae; genus Lithobius; species Lithobius niger. The sequence goes on along the minus strand of JAHWFP010093993.1, from coordinate 188,903 downwards.
CAATGCGAAATACCGGTAACCAGCTATTACAGTGGATGAATTGAGACATCTTAAAAATTGAAAATATTACACTTACGCCACAATTTAGATTTCACAACAGCCCAATTCTTTTAAATTTTCAAAGGGTAAGCCTCACTTCTTCTTCAGAAAAACACACAAAAAGTAGTAAAGAAGTTTGTATGGTACATATTTACAGACTACACCTAACTGACCAACTGTAAATCTGCAAATATGTAGCCTACAAACGTCTTTTCTATTTTTTGTGTGTTTTCTGAAGAAGCGAGGCTTACTCTTCAAAAATTTAAAAGAATTGGACTGTTGTGAAGTCTAAATTGTGGACTAAGTTTAATATTTTCAATTTTTAAGTATTTTCCAATTTTCCAGTTAAAGTTAGTTGGGGCTAAGGAGAGATAGCTTTAAGACCATTCACCTAACCTCCCGACTTCCCTTTCCCACTCCCCGTAAAAAATTCCAAATTTGGGCAAACCACTTTCAACCTTTATATATATATATACCTGACTTTTTTGTGTTTCTTTGACTTCTTTTTCTTTTCTTTCTTTGGTTCTGGGCTTTCTGATCTATAATAAATGCAGTATGTTTGAAAACTTCTCTAGATTAGTGTTAGCCAACTATAGAAAAAGTGACGATGGTTTCCACATATCTTCTCGTGATAACTGAGGGTTAGGTTGATTAATTTTTCACCCATTAGTAGGTAACAGGTAGTTTTGTCCATACGTTTCATGGATCCAGTGATCCACATCGTCAGATGGTCTTCATAACTCGTCCAACACGAGCAACACAACAGCTACCCAACTGATGGAGACTAAAAAGAGGGGACAAAACTAATTCCCATACACTTACCTTGGCTGGGTGGGTGGTGGGTGCCGCCATCAACAGTTCAGGAAAAAAGGAGCAAATATTTAAACAGCAAACTCGACGCGATAAAGTTGGATGGAGTTATGACAACCGTCTGAGGCTATGTATCGCTAGATCCTTGAAAATTTACGGGTAAAAATACCTTTTACCTTAACATTTACTTGACATACCTTTCTCTGGCACTGCTAGAGCGTTTTCTTTTCTTTTTTCTTTTGCTGGGGTCTGGAGATGGTGAGCTACTGGGCTCCCGAATTATTCTAAAAACAGAAGAAATGGTGTTGCAATTCGTTAAAAAGACACAAATTTATCTACAGTGTTAAAGCATAAAGCTGCTGTATCAAACTGGACAAGCCTTGCTGATCAATGCTAATTTTAAGATTATCAGATAAAACGGTAAACCTCTGGAAAAGAAGTTTCCCATTATAGTGAACCCCATTTTTACTTTTTAACTGGTTGGCCTACTTTCTGTTTAAATGGCCGAAATCGCACATCACGTAAAGAAACTCTGCACGAGAAATAATGCATGAAAGGGACTATTCTTTCATGCAAGAAAACACGATAAAGAAATCAGTGTGGCAAGCCAAGGCAAGGCAAGCCAAATCCCCACTCAAATGAAAAGTGTCTACTGTGTCTTACTGATCAGTACAAAACTGCAGTTAATGTTTTGTTGTGTTTATTGTACTGCTCCTCATATTTCAATTAACTTCTCCATTTATCTACCCATTTTACACTGTGCATAAGGAATTTTAATATTTCTTCACTTGCAGTTCATTGTACAGACTTCTATATTAGGACACACAAAAAATAACATTGTTTCTCATAAGCGCCCGCGTCAATAACTACAGGCCGTGTCACTCCTTTTCATTGTTCATTAAATAAATAAAAAATATAAAATTGTGTGCGCATCAAAATGCAAAAAATTATTATTATTTTTTTTTTTTTACTTTACTTTGGGTATTAAACATGTCGCCAGCCTGTTGTCCAGCACTACGCTGGTTGTAGACAAATGAAAGGCTACTATTCAGGTAAGAAAGGCCAACAATTACACCATCTGTATTTGTTAACTTGGCTAATACTGTGTTGTTTGGTCATGGTGGTGTATTGGGTGCAGTATGCTTGGTTTCGGTTTCGTTTAAAGTGTAGTCTGTAAGTCTGTAAGTCTACGATAGAGTGTACAGCGTTAAGGCCATTTAAACTGTAATAAAGAAACATGAACATGAACTGTGAACTCCATGTGTTAGAATTTTTTATTTCAATTGCACGTTATTATAGGTTAGTTGAACTGACTTAACAACGCAAGGAAAACACGTCTTCCAATTTTATAAGCACAAAAGTGAACTGATTTTGTGATTTGATTAGTTGTAGCTGGGTCTCTATTGCAGCCGGGTCAAAACGGGTTGATTTTCAAAAAAATCTTGTATATTCATGGCTACCGCCATGTTTAGGCTTATTAAGGAGTAATGGTAAAAGCATTCATTTGATATTATTAACCGTTTTTAATGTTCGACACATGTTTTACACGTATTACTACGTAAATTTCCTTTCTAAATCTTGTAGTATCCGGTCTCCAGCTGTAGCCAGGTCAAAATGGCTTGATTTTTAACCAATACGCAGGGCTACAAATAGAAGATTTATGGTAGATATCCCTACCATAAAAAAAAAATATCGCTGCTTCGCGTCAGACTTTGAGAGGTTAAATAAGTAAAAAGCCACCTGCCCGCATCGACTTTCGGTTTGTGCACTTGTGAGAAACCAGTTATTTATTTTTTGAACCACTGTTTGGAGAACTACAAGCACAACTCTTCCTGTTCTGCTACACAGGTTGTACTGTGCAAAATGTCCCGATCCCCAAATTGAAATTTACTTTTTTTTTGTATATCAAGATTGGTACTTACGCATACTTTTTCTGTGCTATGGCAGTGGCGGCCTGTGCCGCCGCTTTCTCCCGCTCCTTGCGATTGGGATCGAGCGAACTACCTTCAACAAAATACTGGCTAATACCAAACGCCTCTCGCAGCTTCTGGTTCTTTTCCAAATTGGCTTCAGCAATTTGATGAGTTTCACGAACACTAGAAACAAGAGAAGAAAACAACATTAGAAAAAGGCCTCTGACGTTCTGTTATTTCTATTAGTGTTTTATTCTATTTTTATTATTTCTATTATTCTTTTTCTGCAGTGGGTAACAGAATGTCCTATTTGCTTTAGTCACACCAACTCAACATAGTATCCTGGGTATGAGTTAATATGCTATGCATTTAACTCATACCCATTTCACACTGGGATAAAAGTCTGGACCCGCCCTGGAACAGAACCTCGACCCTCCACACTTAACTCGGACTCGGGCTCGGGCCCAACCAAGACTTTCAAGTCCGGGTCAAACTCAGGACGCCGAACCCGTCGGTGTGTTTCAGTGTGGAAAGAATTGGTGCATGAGCCTGGACTTTAGGAAAACGTTTTGTCTCTTAAGAGCGCTGATAAACGGCATCAAGATAAAAGTAAAGTAGGAGGAGGGGACGGGAGGGGGAAGGAAGAAAGGCACGACTGCGCCGCAAATTTGTAGCAAGACAAAATTAACTAAAGTCCGGACCCTGGCCTCATTGTCAGGGTCCACTATGGAAGGGGTCCAATATAGAAAGAAAGGTGTCGGGTGAATCCATGGATTTGCGTGGGAATACAAGTCGGGGCCCACACACCAAACGCGGTGTTATCATTTCTGAAGAAGTCTACCGTGCTTAAGACAGTTCACACAACTTTCCAGCAAAAATGCTTAAAATGTAACCCTTACATCCTGTGTCGGAACATGAATGAATCCACCCCAGAACAATAAAAGTATTTTTATTTTAAGTGTAGTCTGTAAGTGAACAGATTATAACTACAGAATAGAACGTATCTAAAAAATAAATAATAGTATAGATTCACTTAGGTATCTGATTATTTAGGAAATGGACTTACATATGGCGTACAACATTCCTGTCAGAGTTTTAAAAAAAGTTTCAGATTCAACTTAACCAAGTGACCACTTTTTAACATTTCGAGAAGAACCAGTTAATGAACAAAAAATTAAATAAAATTAGCAGTTCTGTGAAGGTCACCTCACTTACCCAGGCCCTACCCCCCCCCCCCCAAAAAAAAAATATCTTTTAAGCTGTTCAGCCATATTGCAAAGAATATACCAAAGAATACCAAATTACATTTCTTTGCTCGTAATATCTTGGCTTGAGCCCATGAGCCCTCTACGTCCTGTTTAGAAGTTACAAACTTTTAATTGTGTTTGGGCGCCATTTTGGGCCACCATTTTGGAATTTTATCACGGAGTATCAAGTGCATACCGTACATTGTTCAGTCGTATTTCAAAGAATGTTCCTACCAAATTTCATTCAAATGGAATCTTGAGTTTGGCTGAGTTTTTTTTTTTTTGGGGGGGGGGGGGGGGGGAGGAGGGGGGAGATGCTATTTTGGGCCACCATCTTGAATTTTCATAAATGTTGCACAACGCCTTTCATGATGAATGTGTTATTCTAAATACTCGTCACCAGTTTGGATTCAATCTGATGAAGGATTTACAAGTTTCAAGCGAAAACAGTTCTTTTGTAAGCCATTTTTGGCCCACCATCTTGAAAGAATCTTTGTAGGAGGTGAACAGGACCTTTCTTGATGAATATATCATTCTGGGTAATCGCAACCAGTTTGTGCTCAACTTTATCTGATAACAAGCCAAAAATCTTTTCTTTTTTTTGTGATGCCAGTTTGGATTTTTTTCTCAATAGCACAAAACCAAGATTAAACATCATTTGGCTGTAATTAATAGTCCTACCAAATTTTCAAACGTTTCGTCATAACAATGCAGGCGAAATGAAGGCAAATGCCAAATTGTACAGTTAAAACGAGACCTCTTTCACTTCGCTTACTCGTTTTGAAAAGGATTCTATGTAACACATCATTCAGCAAATGTACATCTGAAAACATGATTTTTTTTTGAGGGAGGGGGGAAATCCATTTAAGTTGTACGATTATTTATTTACGCATGGGCTACTTTACGACCAACAAAGGTCACGAAGACAGCCAAATCCATTAGGAATTAAGCAAGATCAACCTATCACAAAGAAAACAATGTCAAAAGCAAATCTTCTCAGTAGGTGGCAGTTTATGCGTATCAGACGTTAACCATCGAACTGGCTACACGGCACTGAATTGGAAAGATTCCAATTTAATCTCCGTTACTTACTTTACTGCTCTAAAACCATTATGCTAAATAGACAAAATGCAATAAAGTCAAATGGCTTTTTAGCGGATTAAGACGAGATCAAGTTAACCCGTAAGGTTGAAACAATTTGCATATCAATATTTCCCGCCTAATGAAATTTGGCCACTCGGCATCACAACAACCCAACTCATCACTACCCATTGCAGGCAACGAGATAAGAGCTCCACAATCAATATGTGTAAAAACCCGTGACATCGAAAAATTGAAAACCAGGGTTCGAAAATATCATGGTATTTTTAAAAATATCGGATTTTCTGATGCATACCCAATGTACAGGGTGGCTCATAAAAACCGCTCCACCTGAAATTTTTCTCCAAAATTGCTATTCTGATTCCGAAAAAGTGGGTTCAATTTTTTTTTTAATTTTGAATTAAACTTAGAAAGTTTTTCAACTGTCAGTGACGATGCTGTACGGACACGGTTTAGAACATCCACTGACTGGCTCGCATTTCGTTACCAGGAAATCAAGGATGCCCCAACGTGCATCCTCCCACCGCATTTTTGGATGCCCTTTAGGTCAGATATATTTAAAAAAAACTTTTAAAAAAAAGTTGTTAAAACAAAGGCTTTTCGAGATTGCACTAGTAATTCAAAGGTCCAAAGCTCAACAAGGACAATGATTACTAGATTTCTGCTCGACACCCATTTTTTTTAGAAAAAAAATTTGGACTTGTGAAAAATTTCACGTGGAGCGTTTTTGTATGGGCCATCCTGTATATTTTCACGCAACAGTTAAAAAAATTGCCAGTAAAGAAAAATTAACGTACCAAATGTAACTTATTATTCGTAAAAAAATTACAAACTGGCCACTTTTGCCCCCATTTTACACTACTCTTTCGCCCCCATGTTTGGAAATCAGTAATTGCTAAGGTTATTCCCTTTCACCCACACCCCCTTTATTTAATTCTACTCACTTTTCACAATTGCAATTTTTGCCCCCAGTTTTGAATACTGTTTTTTAGATGTGCCATTTTCTTGCCATCTCTCCCCAGTCTCATTTTTTGTAGACTTAATTTTTCGACCAATCTCTAATGAGATTGCAGACGCCATTCAGTCCGTATACACGATGGTTCTCGAAATTTTTTAATCTGCTGCTGCTACTGTGTTTATTCCACATAACAGGTAAGGAAGCAAGCTTCTTTCTCACCAGAGAGAAATTTCTTACTAGAATTAACGAATTTTTTTATTGATCCATTTTTTCAGTTTACATCAATTTGACAAATTTGTTTACGTTAAAAAATTTTTCCCAAGCACGATTTTTGCCACACACTGGTAGCACTTGTTCTTTGCTATCAAGATTGTGTTTTTCTCTTGCGACTTAAATGTAAAGGACAAACACTCAATCCTAAAATAGGCAAAAAAAAAAAAATTGAACAGTTGAAAAGTTCTGTTGGGTTGAAATTTATGAAGGCTAATGTAGTGGAACTATTAGGCCAACCACGGCTATGTAGTATGGTCCAAAAATATGACCATGTACTAGTATTTGACAAAAAAAAGGGTGCAAAGCCACCCCCCCCCCCCCACCTTCCGAACAAATCGGGCAGAGGGGGCGTAAAAATGCTTAGATAAATCTTATTTATTCGTCATTTTCTTCAAATAGCATTTTTAAATGAAGTCACACATTACGTAAAACCATATAATTAGTCGTACATTAAAAATAAAGTGGTCAAATGGGGATGTAAAATTCCCTGATTCCCCGATTCTGAAAAGATGGTGATAGGTTGGAGTCCCAGGTGGGGGTTGGTTGATGCCTTTTCTCCCAGACTGTATGTAGCAAGTGTCGCAACTAGTCGCTTCGAATTTGGGGGGTGGAGGGGGGGGGGGGGCAAAAAAAAAAAAAACCCCCCCCCCCCCAAACACAGACAAAATTAAAGGCACATTTCTCCCAGTTGGTTTTCCTGTGCAGCTCAGTTTTGTAACTATAGTTCAGACGTGTCTAAATGTTGCAAAGGCCATTCTGTTTCTTATTTTGTCACTCGCATGAAACGGTTTTGCTACGTACATTCACTCCAACCTATGTAAATGTCGCAAAAGCTATTTCGAGCAAAATGCTGGAAATTAGTGAAAAGTAATGTTTTAAACTATTTTGGGTTCAGTTTGGAGAATAATTATTTTTAACTTTTTCCATTGTGAGTTTCCCTTTTGTGTCCTAATACATCCACCCTCCCCCCAACACAAACTGCGTCACAAGGCCAGCTGTGAATTCCAACTGCTGGCTTCAATTTGAAACGTCTACTCCTTTAGTGCAGTTCCCTCCTTAGCTGCAGAATCATCTTTTTCAAGCAACAGAAATGACATGTTACGCAGCGGACATATTTTTTTAGGCCTAAAAAAAATTTCAATCACCTCAACTCTGTCCCTAATTTTAACACCACAGCTACATCGTCCGCGGATTAGAGAATTAGTTAATGTGATTTTAGTAATTACAGCTTTTTGCCTTGTCCAAGCTCAAAACGATGTTTGGCTGTTAAGAGCGTAGGACGGTCTGCTTCCTGTTGGCAGCTGTACTGTTAAGCCAATCGATATGGAGCACGAGTCTGACAACCAACAGGAAGCCAAGCCACGCACATAAAAGGAACAACGACAACCAAGCACCATTAGCTCCTACTTTCCTGTATTTTAAGGGAGAAGCCCACCTATTTTAAGGGAGCGCTCACAAAATTAAGTAACACTTTCTTATGGCAATTTAGACACCCGTTCCCCTCTCTAACAACAGTTAACATTTGCTAAACTCCTCCCCACCTGAAAATAAGTAACATTTTCTTATCCCCCCCCCCCCCCCCCCCAACGGTTTTTTATAATTTAGGATAGGATTTTTTGTACAGATTTCAGAATTAATTAGTTTTTATAAGTTGTACTTGTACCTAGGGGCGTAACGACCAGTGATTTTGGAAATAATAATAACAACTTAAAGTTGTAAACAAAGTTAAAAAAAAATTAACTCGCAAAAAAATTAGCGGAAAAATTAAAAATATTTAGTGACAAAATTTCAGAAAAATGTGTACGTTAAGTAACACTTCGCTATATTCCTCCCTCCCCCATCATAACAGATGCAAACTCATTTGCTCAACTCCCCTTCCCCCCCTCCAGCCCGAAGGTAGAAAGGGGTGCGACTATGTCGCAGATAATCTGGCACAGTCGCAAACAAAACGTGCCATTTTGACCAAATTTCTGCCGTTTCGCAAACATTTGATCAATTTGGACATTCCAACACACCATTTTAATCGTCTTGACAAGACCTTTCCGTTGGTGGATGAGCCAGATCAATAGAATAAAGCACTGAAAAGTTACTTTAAAAAAAACAATAAATATACACGTAGCCGTACGAAGATTAGCTGCAGACAATTTTCCCCTGACAACTGGTGTCGCAGACAGTGGCAGAAAATTCTGCTTTGGGGCCCTCCAGGTGTATAGTAATTTGTGAACGGTCCCTAATGCATGGTTACTATGCCTTAATTTTCATATTCCAGGACTTTTCCAGTTTTTCTAGACTCAGTAATACCCGTTTGTATACACCGCAATAGACAATCAAGAAATATAAAGTTAAAAAAGAGAGTTGAAATTTTAATACAAATTGATTTAAAAATTACAATTTCTTCATGTTAGAACCAGAACAGTGTAAATGACGGAACAGGAGTAAATATTATCGCGTACGAAACACAAAATTACCATCTGCTTAATGCAACTTTCAAATCTCCATCTTGAGCAGGTCCTGAAGAATGGTGGATACCTGCCCATCGCCCCCCCCCCCCCCCAAAAAAAAAACTGGCTCCCAAGGGAGAGTTCACAAATTACGTAACACTTTTTTTTTCTAGCAATATATGCCTCCCATCCCACTTCCCAACACAAGGGTAATAATCCAGTAGCGTGTACTAGGGATGGAGGGGGTGGCCCTGCCCTTTTCGGGAAAAAAAGCGTGTTCTTTACTGCTGTGACAATCACTTGACATAATCCCTTCACATGAAATCGCCACCACCATTTTGTACATTTTCTTTGCACGAATTCGTTTCTACAAGCTGTATCAGTGATTTTGAAAGAAAAACTTCCATGTTGCAAACAGAAGATGGAAAAATAACGCCGCTAAAACGAATTTAGCGAAAAATAGCACTTTTAATTAAGTAATACTGCGTCATACACTCATCTTCCCAATCATAACAGATGGTAACACGTTTGCTCACACCCCCCCCCCCGGCCGCGGCCAATTAGGGCGTTACTTAATTTGTCAACAATCCCAAAGAGTTAATTTGTGTACCCTAACGAGGTACGCAAATTAATCAGCACGGAGGGAAAGTCGGCCTTTAAAGTGGCACTATCACCGATTGAAAAGCGAACGAAAATACCGTGACGCCATCTAGCGGCACTGATATTGTCAGCTTTAATAGCTCACTCCCAGGTGCACGAGGAAGTACCAAATTTTCACTCGGTAATTAAGGAGGTCGTAGGTTGTTTGTTTCGTTAAAAGAAATGCCGTTATGCATTCCTTCGCTTGGTGCAAGCAAGTGCTAGATTGTACTGGCTAGCGCTAGATGTTGCCAAATTTCGTCTGCTTTCAATCGATGATAGTGCCACTTTAATGATGCAGGCATCTCAATGAAAGAACAAATCTTGGGTGAGGTACAACCTCAGTGAATTGCAAACCATCCGCCCCCTGAAACCAACATAAACAGAAAGAAAAAACCTCAATGTACTAGACAATCCCTACAAATGAAACGTAGCATCCTTGAGATAAAAAAGAAAAGGAAGTAAATTTTATTTCCACAAATCTCCTAAGCAATCTTTAAAAAAAAACCAGACGTACTAGCCTGTTGCAGGGAACGTCGACAAGTTTTACAGCAACGTCTGATGTACAGATAAACTGCCCCTTGGAGTATATTTTCAGCCAAACTATCATCAGAAATGTCATTATAATCCCGAATGACTATAAATCACTCACTGTCACAAAAGTGAGGGTCTTTAAAATCAATCTGTCAAACTAAAATGAAGATGGAGCTCTAAGCCTTGTCATATTTTTTCCTTCAAACTAAGAATGATGGCGGGGGACAAAGACCCTTTTACTCTAGACGACCACGCTAACTTCAACACAATAAACTTTTTAGCAATTTTTCTATCACTTTCTCTTCCCAATGATTGACTTTAACAGGAAATGATTTAAGACGGCAGAATAGTGAATACATTACTATTTTGAATTTTGTTACAAAAAAGTTTAGATTGTTAAAAAAGTAATCTAGTCCAAACCAAAACTGGTATAAGAGAAGCCGCCAAGTTTCCAAAAAAGACTCGACTTTTGAAAGTAGTGATATCATTCAACCCAGGGAAAAGCAGCCAATGTTAATTTAACTATTAACCAAGTTAAAAAAAAAAAGTAGCTGAAAAAGACTGACTGAAAAGGTGGGGGGGGGGGGAGTAAACTCAAGGGGTAAAACTATTAAGGATTTAATAGCCTAGTGAAACTGCTGGTGAAAACGCATACAGCAACACAATTTTAAGACAAGCATAACATGGACAAACGTGCAGTTTGATACAAATTACAAGTTTGTGTTCATCTTGCTCAAAACTAGGAAATTATTCTAAACTAGAGGAAACCCACGGCTGGTCTTAGATGCACCTTCTTCTGCACCTTGTTTCTTCACTCCAATTTGTGGGCACACTGGCTAACAAACGGTGATTTTCGTTCGCTTCGCTTGCTTGAGCGTATCCTGTGGCTCCAATCACAGGATTGACCGTTTTAAAAATGTGCGTCTTTAATCGTTGTTGCATAAAACAATTGTTGGGTTCCTTGCTGAAGTCCGTTCTATGCACCGGTGGTGTTCGTCAATTTTTGCACAGACTGGCAAACAAACGCTGATTTTCGTTCACTTCGCTCACTCACTCAGCGACCCTGGGTACAACGCGGCCCCGCCCCTTTTTTTGGACTCAGTCTCCTGCAGGCACTGACATTTAAATATCTCTGTGGGAAGTAAATAAATACGGTTTTGTGCAACAAAGTTGAAACCTTTACTCCGGCAGCTTTGGCATTTTTCTTTTCTGGAAGAGGACTTACAGAGGTCTTATTGCTTTCACCGATCTAATTCCAATTCCACAATCCAATTTTTGCACAAACTGGCTAACGAATGCACTGGATGCACTGTTTTAAAAATTGCCAAGCTCAAGCATCGTTGCATGAACAAAAATGTTCGCTTCCTAATAATGTTGTATTGCTTGCTGAAGTGCGTTGCACGCACGGGTGGTGTTGGATTCAGCGTTTGCAACACTGTTACTGTTTGGTTGCTAATGTGTATGTCCGTGTTTGACCGAATTAAGTTTTGTCAATCAAATTTACGTTTTGTTAACTCAATCAGCGACTCCAGGTACGACGCAGTTGGTCCCCTTTTCCAAACTCGGTGTCCAGGCACTGACATTTACATAAATACGCTTTTGTAGAACAAAGTTGAAACCTTTAGCCTGGTGGTTTTGACATATTTGTCTTCTGGCAGATGCAGAAAGGAAATAGGCCGGCCGGCCAAACAATGCCTCATTATTGTTTTCACTTCGAGAGGTCTTGTTGCTGCCAGCTGCTGTGCAAGATAGCACTGATAAGCCTCGTGCTCCGCAGTAATTGTTGCTGTTCACTTTGAAACAATTCAGCTCAGCTCAGAAAGCCGGCATCTACGAAAAAAATAAGCCATTCTACCGTTTCCAGCAGCCAATTTCGAGGCCAGCAGGTCTCGAAATTAAGAACCTAACTTAGTTCGATTTAAAAATTGTGTAGTTAGCTGAAACATGGATTCATTCATTTTACCCATCAACAATCAACGACATAACACGTGCACGGAGAATGAAAACCGATTAAAGCTATTGTTAGATTCTAATTGTTCGGCCTTTTCTTTTTCTAATTTAGTCGCCACCGTCCAGAATTATTATGTAGAATAACGACAAAATAAATTAAATTCAAGGAAGTAACTAACAATTTCAAGGAATTCATGGTTGACAAATTCAAGCACTTTGAAGAACTTCAAGCATCTTCGTGCAAACCCTGTTAAAAAAATGTACAAGTTATTTCCTCTTTACACAAAAAAGTGTTTTTTAGTGAAAAAAATGTTCCTACCCATTTTAAAAACGTCTAGATTCATACTCTGGAATGCAGCAGACGACATTACTTACATACGGAGGAAAATACCCAATATTCCAGACAGGCAAGAATGATATAACAATTCTTGGTGAATTTTCGATAGTCTATTTGCTGTTGATGAAGAAACCTAGCCGACTATCATCTTCAGGCACGTAATAAAACTCCAAACACTACCACCTATTTACAGTCCATTAGAATTCAAAGTTGGTGTTAACTTGGCCTCCCAAGTTAATGCCAAGTTAACGCCAATTTTGAATTCTAATGGACTGTAAATAGGTGG
>JAHWFP010093993.1:161674-175975 GCA_023313725.1 Lithobius niger | reverse complement strand
TTTTAAGGGCAATTACATCTATTTTGACATGCATGCTTTACTTTTGGATCACTTACACAATAACTAAACACAAGAACTGCGGTAAGAATACGTTGCGTACGTCCGATACAACAATTTAATTATTGCATCACCGAAACACGATACGGAGACCACCATTGTTTTGCTGGAACATGCAAAAATTAATGCCGACTGATTTCACTCTTCGATTTCGACTCGCAGCCGATTGAGATAGCTCTATTGAGAGCTCAAACGTCGACGGCCTTAGTTGGCCACTACAACTGTCGGCCAGCTAAGGCCGTCAGACGCTCGAGCTCTCACAGCCAATAAAGTTATCTCAATCGACTGCGAGTCGAAATCGAAGAGTGACATCAATCGTCATTAATTTCTGCGCGTTCCAGCAAAACAATGGAGATCTCCATATCGTGTTTTGGTGATGCAATAATTAAAGTGTTGTATCGGACGTACGTAATGTATTCTTACCGCAATTCTTGTGTTTAGTTATGTAAATGATCCAAAAGTAAAGCATGCATGTCAAAATGGATGTAATTGCCCTTTAAGTATTCACTAGTTTGTTAGTCCAGAGTTGCTTTGATTCATGGGATCGAGAACGGCAGCCATGTTAGTTTCCAAAGAGATGCCTCAGGTCTGGATTGTCCGTATAAAAATAATTATTGGCCAAAACCGTGATCCGAAAACGCGCTTCGGATCCGGATTGCTCGTGTATAGTCGGCCCATGCGCATGGTAAATTTAGCTGGTGTAGGGATAGTCGGTGCAATGGAACACAATCATACCGTGCCGACATCGCCTGCTAGCTTCAAAAAAAGGCTTATGCAGGCCTATAAAACGTACAAACATAAAAGTAGGCCTACAGTGAGCCATGTAAAATCTTCATATAAGATTTTTCATATTTTGGTGGTGGGACGGAACGGAAACTCCCCCCCCCCCCCCAATTCCCCGTAATTTATGACAGAATTTCAACTGGTATACTAAACTGAAGTACGTAACATAATTTTATTAGGTCTTTTATAGACCTACGTTGTACACCCTCGACCTACATTTTACAGGCCTATTTTTCAGTACTTTATGAAACCTGTATTTGGCTTACGCTGGGTATAGGCTATGGTGATAGGATGCGGATAAGCAGTAATGACGACAACCAACACACACGTAGACAATTAATGCGATAGGGCGAGCTTGTTCATCTTTTTCACAGCTCAATGAAAGGGGGGGGGGGGAGAAGCAAATTCATTCCTTGCACAGTTGTAATAAAATTGTGAACATGAAAAACGGATAGCAATGAAAAACGGATGAGCGGTTGGCAATGTGAAAGGAAATGTTGATTAGAATTCAATCATTAAAAACCGAAACAGTACGACAAAACTCTGGGCCGTAGCAGAAACAAACGCTAACGTGACAACAAACGTGACAGTGTGATGACACAGCTCCCGGTTAGACCGGCATACGCTAGCATGGTATATGATGATCTTTACCGTATATTCGCCTGGCCGACTGTTCCGTTTAATTTCAATTGGGATCTCTGTTTTTTAGAGGGACAAAAAATTCACGAGGACCATTAAGAATGCAAAAGTAATCACTGACTGACTGCTCAACAAGAGTGATGCTATAGTCAGCCCAGAATCCAAGATCCACAATAATCACTAGTGACCCCTAATAAAGTTAGCTCTCATCTAACCTATCTATTACGTATTCCTACACCACTAAGTTTCATTAGCAAATAATCAACGTCCACGGTAATAGTTACAACGCAATGACGAATGCCCAAGCAATTCATCTAACATAAAGTGAAAGGCATAACAGCTGAGCAGTTCTACAATCCCCACACTAGAACTGATGGCCAGGGTAGTGTGTGTGACTACAATAGCCTCCTCAACATACTTGGGATTAGTTTCGGACATTCTCTTTGGGCATTAGTTTCGGACATTCAAATTTGTTGGACCAACTAAAAAAATATATTCCAGCTTGCGAAAGTGGTTTCTTGCAGTTGAATGCAGATCTAGGCCTCTTCTATTTAATTCAACTGTGTGTAATGCTACTGAACGTAGTCTGGACAAAAACGCTTACTCCAGAAATCCAAACTATTAACTTTCCATTTAGCTTTGGCAAAATGTGTTATTTGAGGGCGTTTTCAACACAAATTAATCATTAGCACATACTACCCACACCACTGTGCAGTTTGGTTGTGGATCTATACATCATATTAGGCCAAAGACTGAAGTGCTAGGACCTGCTGCATCTCGGATGAATGTTTTAATACCGGAGACTGAATTCCAAATTTCTCAGAGTGTAATACCAATTTCAGAGATGGAATTCTAAACGAACCAAAGAAAAAACAAAGTTTGAGGCAACAATTTGAAACTCCCCAAAACACTTTCAAAATTGTAAAATTCAGGCAGTGATGATGATAAACAAACTTTTCTTTAGGACAAAGCGCAACACGCAATTTTTTTTTACGTCTTGCCTGTCCTTGAACGGGAAAAAAGAACGGCACACTCCCTTGGCAGAATAATTAAACGAAATGTCAAAAATGTGATTAAATCTACTAGGAAGTTTTTTTCCGATGTACCAGTCGAAAATCAGGCCAATATTTTTTCACAACTTCCCATTAACTAACAATTCTAGCAGATAAAACCTACACAACGAAACCCCCCTTGTACTACTAATGAAAGGATTTTTTAACCCCACGTAGTCATATTTACTCTACAATTAAGAAGTTTACACGGGTTAACAATTAGGTAATTAGCCAATTGCAAACCTTGTTTACGAATATAGCAATTAGGTCACCAATTAGCAAGAAACTTCTAAAAAAAAAAGTATACACTTGGATGCACATGACTGTCAACTTATAAACCATTCCCCTAGTTAAATAAAAACCTACCTGATGACGCTGCGAAGAGTGCGGTTAGGCAATCCACCACGACCAATACCTAAAACCGAGGGATATCTCGAATTGGTTGTGGTTGGTCGGGGAGTCACCATGGCTTTGAAGGTGCCACGCCACAGTTTCTCAAACAACACTTTCCCGTCAACTGACATTTTTGGTGACGTCGAGAAATCGGTGCAGGGGGCCGCAATAAAAAAAAAAAACCACTAAAAACACACACACACGCCAAAGGCAGAATACGTGGATATCGTTCGAGTTCGATTACTTCGATTATGGAATGTCGGATCAACTCTTTACTTTATAAGCACACTTAATTATAAAATGATTTGATCATTACAAAATTATCACAGCAGTCAGGCTCGTACAGTACATTTATGGAAGATTAATGTACGATGGAAGACGATGCAGGTACAAGATACCAAATATTTTCACCAGATTTATCACAATGTAGACAGTATTCACAGACCCGAAATTACCAGTACAAGTATTCACAGACCTGGGATTACCAATATAACAGCATTTACCCAACGTTTCACTCAATCAATGAACAAATTTTCCTGAAAACAGCACGGATTGAGGAATCTTCACATACAACATTTCTGCATTCATCGGAGAAATCACAAAATACTTGCAGTATACTTATGGGAGTATGAAGATTGTTGCAGAAATACGTTGACATTTAAAAAGCCAAACAACAAATACATATACAAATGGAAGACATGGACTGGAAGCCCTGGATACATTGGAAGCTCAGAGAGGAATGAAGCGCAAGAGCTGCGCGGGCGCTTAACGGCGCATCAATACCAGTGGAATGTGCTATTATATGGGGGAGAAGGGATGAAAGCAGGAGAGAGGGAGAGATGAATTCCAGCATCCCAACACCATCGCAATCAATGACAGAACAGGTTATTTTTCAAATTTGTAGTGTTGATTTTACAAGCCCATTTTTAAAGCTGACGAAATAGGCTAATTCTAAAGCAGATATTTGTAACTAAGAAAGGGAGTGGAAGGAACTTGCCACTGCAGGGGAAAATTTCAATTTATTCACGGATGGAAAAAATAGGATCAAAGTCAGGGAGAACGTTATTGCAGGGCAAACCCACAAAATGTAAGTGCCAAACAAATTTGAGCATAGTCCCCAACATGGAAGTAATACGGTGATTTTATCACATGGGGGGGGGGGGGGGCCCCACGTGAGAGAGAGAGAGAAATTCGTATTGTTGACAAATACTACAAAATTTGCTAAATGCTAAATGTTTTGTTGCTCCAACAAGTAAAAGATAGTGCTGGCCTTTCGACTAGCAGATTGAAAACAGCTCAACAAATTAAACATAGACACCTATATTTGCCAGTTTAAGGAATTTCAGCACTTGTGAATTCCTGGAATCTTTGGTAATCCTTGGAAATTTTTAGAAATTCCTGGAAATCGTAATCTTACTGTCACGTAATTTTTTAAAGTTCAGGACCAATATACGCACAATTTCATAAAAAAAGAATACACTACCAGTATTCCTTGTAAATTTTCGACAGACTGGGAACGTCTGTCCTCCTCAGCCACTACTACACTCTTGAAAATGGTTGTTTACGTTCATGTAAACAACCGTTTTCAAAAGTGTAGTAGTGCCAGAGGAGGACAGACGTTCCCAGTCTGTCGAAAATTCGTTCTGTCATTCGTTCCCAGTCCGTTGAAAATTCGCAAGGAATACTGGTAGTGTATTCTTTTTTTCTGAAATTGTGCGTATATTGCCCCCGAACTTTAAAAAGTGAGATGGATTTTCAGAGTAAAAACCGCAACGGAATTTTCAAAACAGAACACTTTGGAGTGAGCAACCCCTCTTCCTCCCCCGACACCCACTATCGATTGTAAATCATAGAGGAGATCTCTGGAAATCGTAATCATGGAAATCTTCGAAATCATAATCGGAAATCCCTGGAAAAACCCTGGAAATCTAGGAAATTGTAATCTTACTGTACACCATTGTTTAAGTGAGCATCCCTTCATATAAGAACATTAAATTTTGGTCATAAGCGGCTTCAGGGCTGTAACTACACATCTGGGGGCCCAGGATAACAATACACACGCGGCTGCAGCGACTACCTAGTCGCAACTGGTTTTCTGTGCACTTCCGCCACTTTTGAATATGTTGAGGTGCACACCTCAATACAGCATAATCTAAAAGCAGTAACCATCACAATTGCCGGTTAAAAATGTGTTAGTTTTCAGGCCTATTTTAGAGTTTAGGCGTAATTGTCAGCTTTTGGGCCTAATTTTTATCAGCCGTTTTAATTTCGTAAGTAGGAAACAGGTAACGGAGAATTAGGTTGAACAGTAGGCCTATTCATTTATGCAACACGGTGATAAATTGGTAGCGAGCAAAGTGACGGGAAAGACGTCATAATATAGTGTTTATGAAGCCAGCAGCAACTCGTAGCAATTCAGCGTTGTTTTTAGGCCAAATTTTCACCTTTTAGACCCAATTTCTTTACCTGCCGTTTTCGTTTCGTAAGTAGCAGCTAATGGAGAATTTGGCTTGAGGGTAATACCGATTTCGTATTGGTAAATTCAAGCGGCCAGGCTGAACTGGGGCGAGCCGGCCAGTGCCAATCGGGGCCACTGCTGGTCCGTCCGGCCCGCTTTCGCATTGGGTAATTCCACGGTTCGCTGATCACGATTTACAGCACCACCACGTGTCGGTTTGTGGTACTTGACACGCTCCACTTTCTGCCGCCACACTACAGCACCATTCATAAACCCTTCTGATTTAAGCGGCGCCGGCCGGCCGGCTGTCCTAATTTGATTTCGCGTTGGTAAATAAAGCGGTCTAGGCCGTGCCTGGCGTGGCCAGGTTCACTCACACCATTGGTGCGGCTCTCGAAATACTGCCCCGGCAGGGGCCGGCCAGATTTCGCATTGGTATAATAAAACGGTGCCCAGCCCTCTTTGGCACGGCCTGGGGCCACTTGAATTTACCAATGCAAAATCGGTATTAGTCTGCCTATTCACCCATGAAACATGGTACCGACTCAGAGACTCTTTTAATTAAGCTAATGTCTGTCGTTACCGAAAAACTTAGGGTTTAAATACGGAGATCAAATGTTACTATTTCATTTAGCTGCATCAAGAAAGCCTGTTATAAGGAAGCAACAATGTGTCAATTTGCGGTTTTTTTTAACTTTTGGTTGTTGAATCTAATGGTGACAACCGTGTCGTCTCTATCTGGTACCGTTCTAAAGTTGAATAAGGTGACGGACGGATGGACAAAATCCATACAATAGTCATTGCAGGCTGTACAGAAGACTAAAACAGGGCCCCAGTCCTCTGCAATTATGTCGCCTAATGTGCAGTTTACTCACTGCCCTCTCAAACTGTGACGCTGCGTGGCTCCTTCACAATAGCATGTAACATACAAACACTATCAAAGCTTGCGTCAGTCTGTTTTACAGCAAATACTTGGTGAATAACACAAGATAGGAAGACCTTTTTAAATAGCACCAACTCCTCTATTTACAACATAGAGGAGTTGTAGATATTGTTGGTGTACATCACGTGCAGAACCTAAACAAACTTTATGCAACTTTACAGAAACTAGGGCAGCCCCCAGTACATTGCCGGTCTTATGGAGTATTGTTGTGATTTCATATATGAATTAAAATGCTATGATTTCCCATTAGCAGTCGCCCAAGCTTTTATTAGATTTAGTTACATCAAGGGTTGAGACAAAAAGACATAGATACCGTTTGCATGAAAATATTGTGATGACATCAGTACTGTGTCTCTTTTTTAAAAACACAGTACGACTCACTACTTATACAATTTCGTCATTCCTTAAACAGGCAATTCCATTTGACAAATACAAACAAAAGAAATAAGAATCGAAAGTGGGAGAATCTCGGTAATCTGGCGACACACAAACAAACAAATAATATGATGCTTAGTTATATAGATTCTCTTTCAATTTTCTCCAGCTTCCATGCCATTTAGCTAACTTCTTGCACACTTCCGGTTTAACAAAAAACGGTAAACGGCGATTACAGTGGTTTTGCAAAGTCATTTCAAGAAATAAAATCACAGTTCACAGTTCTACTTGAATTTTCAGAGAAAATACCTTTCTCTTTCTTCAGAAATACACACACAACACGGAGGAAAACCCAGTTCTCACATCACCAAATGTAAACTTACATTTAAACTTACACCAAATGTAAGTTTACATTTGGTGATGTGAGATCTGGTTTTTCCTCCGTGTTGTATGTGTATTTCTGAAGAAGGAGAACGGTATTTTCTCCGAAAATTCAAGTAGAACTGTGAACTGTGTTCTTCCTGGTGGTTCAGGTGTGATTTTATTTCTTGAAGTGACACTTCCGGTTTTGGGTGCTTCACTAACACTCTTAAAAGTCTTAGGCTTGTGTCACACATGCAGCTGGTAGCTAACCACTTAAATATCAGCGTGAATATAATCAAGTGGTGCAAATGTACGGGAGCCTGCAATAATCCAAAGCCATACAACAGGATACATGTGATAATCACAACCACTAAAGAATTGGCAGAAATTCACTTTGGTAAAGTATAGTAGATACTTCAACTATAGCTGCATCGCAGCACGGTAATGCTAGCGTAAACGAGTCCAGTGGTTTGTTTCGTAAAATTCATGAAATAAATCCGAACTTCCCGTCATTTTGATATTTATTCCAATGCGTGTCACTTGGTCTCAAGTTGTTCACACCCACAGATATCTCTAGAAAGACTTTCGCCCTTGTTTGGGCTAGTAAGTAGAGAATACTCTGCAGATGGCAGCAATGGGGGTTAATCAAACAAGCTAAACACCGAATTGGTTTCAGCCAGCTAAAAGGCAGAAACTACTGCTCGTTTGGGGCTCCATTCCACTGCATATTAGGCACCCACAAATTTACTGACCCTGCCTCCCCCATGTCCGAAACAAATTGGTCTGTGAATCCACCCCGTTTGCGTGACGTCGTATTGTGCGTGGTCCCACAGAGCCTTAAGTCATAGAAAAAGTCGCATGTAAAACTGGCTCCAGACGCCATCTGAGAACTGAATTTTGGTCTCTAACGCGTCCGTATAGAAGCATTCCGCAGAACCGAACTCGCCCCAATGTATACACTCGTACACGAATCCGTTAATTGGTCAGCTATATCAGTTTACTAATATTACCCACTCTAATACGCTTCAACTCCAGTTCGTTTTTTGCGTTGCTATGGAAACTGTCAGAAAATCTCAGAACTCAACATTTATGCCAACTTTTAATTACTTACACATTTCAAACTGTTAGTTGAATTGCTGCATCCATTCGTTCTTTGCTAAACTGTTAGGCTGCAGAGTTCATTATTGTGTGTCACTATATGAAACCAAAACTCTTAACTAGAAATTAATTTAATAACAACTACAAATTTGCAATACTTTCGTTTATTATTCAAATTTGTTACTTTTTATTTATTTTCAATTACTGTACTGTTTAGATTTGGTTACAGCTATTTATCTGGCACAGCGTTGTGCCATTTTGTGACGATTAGGTCTAACATAACTTCGAACGACCATTCACCACAGAAAAATATATCCCAAACTTGTCAAGTAAACTACAGTGTAGTGTATTAATTACATCGCAATGCATTACTAAAAGTGTGAATATACGAAGTGGTCCTAACGTGCAAACCTTGTTCGCATCTTCATGATACTTGTTGGTGCAATGCACCCACGACTGATTTTTAGAAAAAGCAGATCTGGATTGGCTGAAACCTGCGACTGCCCAAAATATTTGTATTAATCAAGAACGAAAGTTAGAGGATCTAAGGCAATAGTTTTAATAAAAACTGCTCCTTATTTTTTTTTTTGGAGAAGTCCGATCAAAACCCATTCCAATGTCCTTAACGAAAAACGTTTTGCAGCGGTGTCACCCAACCAGACAAGTCCCAATAAAACGTCAGATAGGGTTTTTCATTAAACTTCACTCACTTTAATGATTAATGCAGAAGGAAGACAGCTTCGGGCAAGCATTATTTGCTTCAGTACCTTTAAGACAACTGACAACTGACACTTGCTTTGGCAGAAAAGGAGAGACAACACCTCTGGTTGAAGGCACGCGAGCAAGACATGTGATACAATAGCGATATCTTATGCTCGCTGAGAGAACTGCCTTTAACCCATGGAAGCACAGGTCCAATGATGATTGGTTTTGCGCGTTAAGATTGACAAACTTCACGAGGGTGGTATTGGATAAAACGAGTTAATGTGTGAAGCTTGTGAATGCCAATACGCCTGACGGAAGTGGGAATACCCAGGAATATCAAGGTTGTTAGTCTCCTTTCCTATTCCGACCGAAGTGGGTCGATACAGTGTCTCACTTCCCGGCTCCAAGAGCACACTAACTAATTCCTCGAAACGTCTATAATGAAGTTGTTTGTTATTTTGACATAATCGTTGGCCCTCGTCGTGTCTAAAAATTATCAACGATTACATCTTTTAACGTATTTTCGCGGTTCGCAAGTAAACAACACACTTCAGACCAGCTCATTTAACATACCCACAATCTTATTTCACCCAAACAAACTAGTAATCATGTACTACCAGCCTGCACGAGCACTAGTCTGGAGCTGGGAGAGTATAGACCCACATCTTCTGTCCAAATTGACCTTTACATCGACAAACTATACTTCCTCGCATCAAGATCGTTGAACCAATCGTAGCAAGAGTTTTGTTTTGCTTAAACCAATCGCAGCAGAAGTTTTGGTTTTTCACACACATTTTTTAATAACTAACAACATTTTTCAAACTTCTGTTGCCATTTCTTTACTGGTTGTCAGTTACCGAGACATCGTGAAATCTCTTTAATCAAACTAACAAGATTAGAAGAATGACTGTATTTACACCACTACAGAAGCGCACTAAAAGCTAATTACACAGCCATGTCCAACTACACGGACTGTTTTGCACCAGCAAATTCCTTGCAGTACTCCATTACCTCCGACTTTTGAATTAAGCACCGCTTGGCACGAGAGAGAGCCTGCTAATATTGATCTCTTTGCCAGCCAGACGGCCAGCTTAACGTTAACTCCAAGCTGCGCGCTGCTTGCCTAAGCGGAAACACCAACCATTTTCAGGTTATTGATTAAAAAACGGCACGAATTGTCCTTGTTACGATTTCAATCTACTAGTTTCTCGCTTTTGTATTTCTGTGCGCCTAATAAAACGGACACATTCACATAAAATTAAAAAATGACAACTAAGTGTCACATTTTACCATCACCTTCTTAAAGGTGTTTGCTTCCAAGTTATCTTTTTTTGCAACATTAGCTCAAACATACGCCTAAAGTGTTGCAATTTTTTTTTTATATTTGTGCATGCAATACACACAAATAATGACCTGGGATCTCCTTTTAAATCAAGGTTCAGGACTTAACTTTCATTTGAAAATCCAGAACATTTAGCTTTCAAGGACTCAATAAATAATAAAACAACGGCATTCAACTTTCATTTGAAAATCCAGAACATTTAGCTTTCAAGGACTCAATAAATAATAAAACAACGGCATTCCTATTTGACGTAGATTGCCATATCTGCAGTACGAGCAGCTGATAGTTCAAGCAAGCGCAGAAATTAAATTTCTCATTTTTATTATCGATCAGTCACATTTCATAAAATTAAAACGAGGTTTTAATTCAGGATTGTTCAAGGAATCGATGCATTTTATCAGTATTTCGTCAGGCTGGAATTCAATTCTTTAATTTTCCGCGACTTTTTCCTGAATCTGCACCACCAATGTTAAATGAATATTTTAGGCATAGCAGGCTTTCCCTGGTTTCACTGGCAATGAATTTTCCCCCGACATTTGATGGCAAAACATTAAAGCACACTACATATTGTGCTCACTATAATGAGGTTATATCAATGGAGATTTTATAAGTCAGCAATTTCCTAATCAGCTGCCAGATTGTTTTGTTACATCACTCAAATACAAAAAAAAACTTATTGTGTCTCTTTTAAATACATATTCAAGGCCAGTTGTCAATTATTAAGCATGACAGGACATCCCCTGTCCTCATCGGTGTAGTTTTTTTTTTTTTTGCACAATTACGTGTTCTCACTATAACTTTCCAGCGCCACTCCATGCTAGCATTTAACTTGCAATCCGAGTTTGCCTTGTTACTGTCAGTCAATAGCTTCCAGTGGCGATAACAGATGGCACCACATGCAAAATTTGTATGTGATTGTGCAGAAGAACGGGCCTTGAGCAAATAGCTAGCCACATCTCAAAAGCTAGGCACATTTGTTCAATTATGATCCGACAAAATTAAAACGCAAGTGTGAATGATTTGCAAGTTAGGTCCAATCGTTGCAAGCTTTACAAAATTAACTAAGTAGTTATGAAACAAGCTAACCTCTAACAAGGTCTTGCAACGTGACACCATCGGCCATAATACAGGGACTGTTAGCGACGTAGAAAAATGGCAATGACAGCGGCAAAACTGCGTAGTATGGAGCGTCAGCTTTTCAACATTGGGTTCGGATAGAGACTGTAGCGAGGTGGCTCAACTCGTATCGCGAACACTGGTCGCGTAGAACAACCCAAACTCGGGTGATTCAATGAATTTCGATGTGCACATAGACTTTGCTGTAAATTATTGTGCCAGCCTCGTTGCTGGTGCATTTTCTTAGGCTTATTTGTAGTATTTATACGATTATTCGTTGTGTCTTTGTTGACTGAGTGAGCGAAGCGAACGCGGTCCTGTTTTTACAGTGGCAAACTGGCCAAGGAGAGAAGGGAGGGAAATTTCTCCTGGCCTCGAAATCCTTAACAAGAAAGCTCACATAACTTTTATTGGTTTGATATCAGTTTCAAGCACAAATTTAAAATTACAAATAGAAAAAAAATATCAGCTCTTTAATTTGTCCAAATATTCTGGAGCCGCTTCTTCTTAGACTGTCAAGGTTAATAAAACATAAGTAAAATAAGTACTTTGTAGTGAGTAGGCCTGCACGCATCATTTGATACTGTTTGTCAATCTCTGAGGAAATATTTCTCGAAAACAGCATTAAAGTCAAAACAAAACATTCCCCTTCCTTATTCTTGAGTGATGATACAAATTTGCAAGGAGTAGAGGTTACCATGGTAGCAGCTCGAATGCCAAAATGCTCCCCGTTAGAGCCCTTTTATGCCAGGTTTTGTGTCATTTGACAACCGATGGCATAAGTCGTGTGCAATTTGAGTTTGGTTTTAAAGGGCAACGGTAAATGTTGTGTGCTTAAAGGGCAATTACATCCATTTTGATATGCATGTTTGACTTTTGGATCACTTACACAATAACTAAACACAAGAATTGCAGTAAGAATACGTTATGTACATCCGATATAACAATTTAATTACTGCACCACCAAAACACGACACGGAGGTCGCCATTGTTTTGCTGGAACGCGCAGAAATTAAAACCGACAGACGGATCTCTTCGATTTCGACTCGCAGCCGATTGAGATAGCTGTACTGACTGTGAGGAGCTGAAGCGTTTGACGGCCTTAGCTGGACACTACACTGCCGGCCAGCTAAGGCCGTTAGACGCTTGAGCTCCTCAGTCAACACAGCTATCTCAATCGGCTGCGAGTCGAAATCGAAAAGTGACATCTGTCGGCATTAATTTCTGAGCGTTCCAGCAAAAAAATGGTGATCTCCGTGTCGTGTTTTGGTGATGCAGTAATTAAATTGTTATATAGGACGTAAGTAACGTATTTTTACCGGAATTCTCGTGTTTAGTTATTATGTAAGTAATCCAAAAGTCAAACATGCATGTCAAACAGGATGTAATTGCCCTTTAAGCACACAACATTTACCGTGTGGCTATACCAAGCGCCATGGCTGTTTGCTGTGAATTGCATGTCACGCGAATGGGCTAGTCCAATCAGACGGCCAAACAGCCGTTGTTTTCGTTCGTCATTGGCTAACTCATGGTGACGTCACGGCAAACAGCCATTGCGCATGGTATAGGCAAATTGCAGACAGCAATGTACTTACTAGTCGCATGACGTTTTGCTGCTAGCATTTTCTAGGACACGACGGTATGTCTTTCAAATCGCGACAGCAGCTGAAACGCACGACTATGCATGTGCGAACCACTTGTTCTAGTTGATTTACAAAACGGACGGCACTTTTCTGTTGGGTATCACGTGACACAAAACGAGTGAATGCAAAGGCTCTTAAAAATGAGAAGCAACCAGCAAATTTTGCAGCTGCCGGCTATTAACCAAGTAAAACTAGTGAGTGAGAAAATATATGTTGTGAGTCTTCGAGTAAACGCGTCCTCTTCATGACATGGCGAATCAGTAATGCAGTGTCAGTGCATCCTTGTTTTTCTCTCTATCATTGTTTTTCATTGCTGCAGAAAGTAGTCAATGCAACAAGGTGCCAATTGTTGCTTTCTGTTTTGAAGCAATTAAAATGGGTTCATGAAGCTCATATTTAAGATATAAATAAGGCATTTTATCATGTCAACCGTGCCCAATATTCAGGCCTCAAAATTGAGACTTACCATGATTTTGTTTTCAACTGTAAGATTAAATTGGAAACCCGGGTCATTTCATATTGGTTCTCATTAACTATACTCGAGTTTTCACTAGCTGACAATGTCACTTGCAGTTCGCCCAAGAATCACTGCACAGCAGTAACGATATATTTTGCGCACCGAACTTGTCGACAATGCACGGTTGCATGCATGTTCTCATGTGCCTAAACTGTTGTTCTGCTGCCGCTGATGAGGCATGCTGCACCATGACAATGCCCGGTGTTAAGTTTCTCATGCACATATTTTGTTGCTCCGCAAAACTGGTTGATACCGATGATGGTGATGAACCCTGCTGCCACACCTTACAGTAATTATTTGTAGACAATTGTTTGTTCCAAATGTATGCAACGTTTACTTCTTTATAGTTTGCCAAGATTCTCTTCCAAAAGTATGGATTAAGGTAGCCGTTTTTTGGGAAACAAATTTAAGCCAGGTGTAAAATCGTATACTTTTTTTCATGTTTTACATTCTATGAAGGGGAGTTTTCCAAAAAAAGGTGAAGATGTGCACTGTATTCCTAAAGACGTGTTCTCAGCATAGCCTTACCCAGTGTTTCTTCATGTTTATCACTGTAATATCTGCCATTCCATTACCCACACTCGAGTGTGGCGACACATTTTAAGCAACATCGCAGGTGGGCCGATTCAAACAAACAATCACCCACATAATTCGGCATTTGATTTTTATACACGGTATTCGGCAGTTGAGTATTTTACTGTACAATCAGTATACAAAAAAATCATGTAAATGTTGAAGCAAGTTATTACAAAATACAACTGTAAATTTACTGAATTCCCTTTTAAAGCAGTGTTGACGAAGGGGGGGGGGGGGGGGG
>JAHWFP010093993.1:143236-161574 GCA_023313725.1 Lithobius niger | reverse complement strand
CGCCCAACTCCTGGCATATTGGGTGGGGTGCAAAACTCTGTTATAATGGTGAAGAGAGGGGGTAATGTTTTTGTCTACAAAATGTTTATTGTAGTATGTTTTAAAGTTTAAAAATACAGGAATGATCGCTCCCTTATGGTCGTCAAATAAAAAATTTCTCTGGTTTCCACCTCCCAACTAGGAGCCACAGAAATAAATAACACAATTTACACAACTGGAAGTGGGGAAGGGGAGGGGGGGGGGTGGAATTTTCACATCCATTGTGGGATTGGCACGATGCTTAAAGATACCTTTTGAAAATGGAAAAACCATTACATGAGCAAACTGACCCCCAACATCATTCCAACGTTAATCAATAAGTGCCACCGGCTGATTTTGCTTCGAGTGGGTATGATCGATGGCTGAAAAACGGTTTTGTCTGCGATATTGCACAATCAATAAAGACATCCCTTCCCCCCAAAGCTAAGTGGCCGCTGCAATTCTTTCCTGAAGCCAGCAAGAAGCGCAACTGGACTATACTTTTCTCGAGCGCTCTGAGGCTTAATTACCGCACGCACTAGAATGTCGAGCAAAAAGCAAGTGACCCGACATGCTTAAAATTCCAAAATAAAATGTTCGTTTAGCTTTTTTATTTTCAGGAAGTGGAAAAAGTTATGGCAAAAGTTCCAAACCCAAAACTATTTTTCATTAAAAGTTAAGAGAATGAGTTAGAACATAAAATAATTTAAAAAAAAAAAGAATTAGGCTACCAGCAACTGGGAGGGAGGGGGGAGATTCTGAAGCTACCACTTCCATTCGACTTAACTACCGACACAGAGCTTTTTTGCCGTTAGTTATCGGTCACAGAATTCTCTGAAAATGGTGTTTCACTTCACATCGTTGCTTGTCACCAGGTTGCGCTGCATTTATAAGCTTTCTTTAAATAAATTTCTACGGAAACCCCAATTTCTTGTCTTCTCTATGCCTTTCTTCTTAATCAGGCCTCGTGTGTCTGATCAGTGCTTAGGCCACTAAAAGACGTTCTAAGGAATGTAACTAGAAAAAAAAAACTAAATGCAGGCAATGGCATGCAGTGTTTTAATTAAATATTAATTCACGATGTTTCAGATGCAGGTGATGATTCCCCACCCACTCCCCAACAACAACAAAAAAACATTTTGTAGTAAAGTGCAATATCATGTTTTGATTTCAGGTTCAGTCACATTCAGAGTGCAAAATAATGTTACACATTTGTTAAAGTTTTCTTTTGATCAGAGTTTATTTGTCGTTGTAACCACGTCCATGAACGACTCTTAAATTAGTTTTGTGGTGATCGTCTGAATGGAGCCAAAGCTAATGTGGTCATCGAATCCACTGATGTCTTTTTTTTGGGGGGTGAAAGCAGTGACTGCGATCGACAATTTTTTTTTGTTCCATGCACTAAGCAAAACTCATGTGCGTACTCTTGAAAACCATTTAATTAACTTTTAACGGAATTGTACAGAACTGGTATTAAAAAGCTCTTCCACCGCTTCACCAAAATACTGGTACAACACTTATTTAAAAAATGTGTAATTTCATTACATGATTGGGTAAGCGAAGCGAGTCCTTAATTCTCGAAAGAATTTGGATTCTGTTTGTATGTTTTTTTTTGTTTGAGACATAACATCATTTGCAGTTTTGTTCCGATATGGTTTAAATTTACAGACGAGGGAACGTTGATTGCGATCTGCCTCATATATTTTAGAATTGGGACCAAAATCAACGTAAAGCAGCAACAACCACCATAGTGGCTATGCAACCTGATCTTGACACGACTCACAGCTACAACACTCGATCAAAGAGAAATGTGCCAAACCAAGTACCCCAACCTGCTTCCATTACAACAAACCAAGCAGCAGCTGATGACCCAGTGCAGCTACCTACCATCAAGTCGGCCTTCTACTGGGTCCCCTGCAAAGACTGCCCATGGAGGTACGTGGGAAAGACAAAACGCAGCGTTTGTAAAAGAGTCTCGTAGCATATGCAAGCGCAACAGCCAACGCAGACTTAAAGAAGAGCGCCATTGCTGCACACAGTGTTAAGACCCATCACAGCATAGACTGGGAAAGCACGAAAGTGCTTCTGCATTCCAACTCCGCAAAAGAAGATCATCTTCGAGCACTGGAATCCCTCTATTTTACACTGCGGAGAAAACAAAATCCCTCTGCTAAATGAGCAGGCACCTGGCTGCATACCCAAAAATTATGCAGCTTGCCAGACCAAGTACACCAACTCGAAAACCAGTGGAAACCATTCCTAACAACACGACAGGAAGAGGGCAGCACCTCCAACAACTACTACTGCCTTATTGGAGCCAAGTCCCAGTGAGAAAATCGCGTAATTTAAATTTTTTTTTTCCGTTGACGTTTGCTGTTGCGAGCAGAACTCTACGCTTGGCATGAAGAAGGTGGTAGAAAATTGGCTACCGAAAATTCGCCTGTAGTAGACTGTTACACATTTTTTGGTTTTGCGTATCCTAATTGTGAGTATTTTCCCTAAAACCAAAGTAAAACAGCAGTTATGTTGATCTATAAGCTGACTCGTTGAATACAGTCTTGAAACATATCAGTATCTTCCTATATTAGTGCTAGTGTTGGACGGTACCCATTATTTTGGTGATGGCGCCGTTACCAGGCTAGGTACCACGGTACTTGGTATTTAACGGTTCTTAAAATTTGGCGGTACTTTACCTCCAGTACCAACGGTATTTTTTTTTAAGTAGCCTAATCAAACTAATTAAGGTTGAAAATGGAATTATCAATTTCATTTACGTAGCCCCCTCCAAAAAAATACACATAAAAAATAATCACCAAGCAGGCTACTGAACTTTGAACTCAACTTTATTTTTCTGTTGGTTCCTACCTGGTTGTAGCATCAAAGTTACACAAATTTGGCTCCACTTTTGTGCATTGTTTAGAATTCCAATTTTACCATTGCAGGTCTGCGGCCTTGCAGTGCTGGAAACACCGGTTCTCGTCAGATTACCGAAGTTAAGCAGCATTGGGCTGGATTGATACTTGGGTGGGTGACCGCCTGGGAATCTGGCTGTTGCAGACATAGGGCCTTAGGGCTTCGGGCAGATGACCAGGTGTGGTTAACGCTCGTTAAACCCTTTAACCCTTTTTTTTTTACCAGTGTTGATCTTAACTGATTATGACCCTGCTTTGAGCCCTACAACACAAGGACTGACTGAACTATTGTTAATTTTAGTGCCTTTTTCATATGAAAACAATACTGGTACTATACCTTTTGCAAAAGTTACTGCAATTTTTTCCCAATTTTCCCAGCAAATGTTCTGAAATTATTTTGGAAAAATAGTTTTCTTCATAAATTTACATCACTGAGGAACCGAAGGCATTAGAAACAGGCTTAACTTTTCCTTCATAACATTGTATAAACTAAGCTCGGATGGCATTACGGTCGTTTGGACTTTTATGTTTAAATTAAGATGAGTGATGTAATTAAGAAGGAATACCACTGACAACTGACCACATATCAGATAATTTTTCTCACTTTGGTTCCTTCTTCTTATGGTAGTGTACTCTCGTTTCAAAGGCCACTCGACTCGAACCGTAAGTATGGATCGTTTTCTCAATGGCCTATTGCATTACCAAGCTGACAAAAACACCTCGCACGACCATCGTGTTTTTTCAGCTTGAATATAACTTGTGATTATCGAAAAATTACAGAAACCGGGAGAACTGGCTGAAAATATTTCAGAGCTGAAAAAGGTCTTCGCCCCCTCTTAAAGACAAATTAAAGATTTTGATCCCCCCCACCCCCTTTTAATTGTTATTTAGTAAGAGAAAGCTTAAATGTAAATGTTCAGGTGTTACAGTTGTTGGTTTGCTACACAGTTAGATAAGGTAATGACTTCCCAATCCTTGTTTTGCCACATCGCATGTCAGTAATCAGTAATCCGTTCGATAGAAAACACTGAGGGCCCCCCCCCCCCGGTAAGAGAATAGTAATGTGGTACCATTATATTCATGTAAAATTTTTTTTTCCCCCCCCCCCCCCCCCCCATTCATAAATAATGATTAATCTCTAAATACCTAATTACTTTTTTGTTATGTAGGGGGAAAGGCAGATCTGTGTTACTAAGAATGTATTTATTTAAGAATGAATATTTGTTATTGGCTGTACGGTACTAGCAGTCAAACTCTACATCAGTATCATTTAAGCATTTTAGCTGTAATAGCCTATATGCTTTCATTTACGATGTTACTGTTAAGAGGTACAACGGTATTATCTTTCTTTTGTTTTGCTTCAGTATCAGTTTTGTTACTTGATACTTTTTGGTTGTTAGTAAAGTAACACATTTACTTACTATATACGCTGTTAAGGAAAACAGACGTTTTAAAAATTGAACGCACGGTTTAGTTAATTACAACTTTCCTGGGATTGCTTCAAAATGAATATTTTGTTGATGTACCGTGTGAAACAAAGAGTTGTACTTTACTTTGGTTCTATCAATCCAAATTTTGAAATAGGGTTACCCACTTTTTAATACAGTATCAATGTAAACAAGTGTGAAAAAAAATAATAATTGGGATTTTAGCGTCAATAGTTCGCAATAGGTCAACTGCAAATAAATTGCTTCCATTGAATCCTTGTGGAGTGTTACAATTTGCAAAGTGTATTCCAGTTCAGTATGGTAATTCCCTTCTCTGCATTATGAGGAATGCGCTTAATGCAACACCAATCATTCCTTTGGCGTAGTAGCCAGCATAGCTATACAGGTAATTTCTGCTAACAGTGTAAAACAAATGACTAACACTTTACTGTAGCGTGATTCTGTTAGCTTGCACAAAATGCGAGGAACAGTATATGCCAAAAGTGCAGCAACCTGATAACATGTGTGCAGAGTTGAAGTGTCGGGTGTGCAGGGTTGAAGCCTAGCACAACGGGATGACACGATAGGCCGAAAGGCTCATTGTTCGCACCCTGATTTGTGACAATCGAGGGACAATTTTGGTAAATAGCATACCATGTTTAATTAACGGGATGACAACATGGCTTCCAAGTTTCCCACTTCCTGCTCCTTGGAGCGCGCATTTTCTCAAGTGCAAGAGAAAACTTGTTGGTTTTCGAGTAAGTGCATACTCTACATCATCTGGTACTAAATCCCAAAACCCACCACGTTCTTTTTCGTATAGTGTTAAAGTGCTTTCAGAGGAAAACAGTTCTTAAAGAGTACATTAACTACAACCAGAGTCTGCATAAAACGAATGTCAGTGGTGTTGATTAATTTTTTTTTTTTTGCAGCATGGACAGCCTGCTACAGCATAAAATCAATACAAACAGTGGTGGTTCAGACAATTTTTTAATTCTCAATTTCCCTGACATTTCCAGGTTTTCAAGTCACATCCAATGGCAATTTCCAGGTGTTTACAAGATGTTATTTAGTAAAACAGGCAGTAGCTAATGTTTTTACTAATATTTGTACGAAAATAACCCAACATCCCAGAAAATAGCTGTTAAGAGACTAGACCAGATGGGACTACGCACACTTTCGTCATAGATATCGGTACTAATCTAAGATTTGATTTATTGAAGATATACCTAATCATATCAAAAACCAAAACTGGTAAACGGGGCCGCCAAGTTCCGAATGGTTCGGCCCTTCAAAGGAGTGATATCAACACACCAAAACATTCGCCAAGTTAATTGTACTGCTTAATAGTTCGAAGGTTAAATGAAAACTAGAACATTGCTACTTTCGGTAGCAATGTTCAAGTTTTCATTTAACGTCCAGAGTATTATTTGGTAGGATTAAGTTGGTGAATGTTTTGGTGCGTTGATATCACTCCTTTGAAGGGCCGAACCACTCGGAACTTGGCGGCCCCTTTTACCAGTTTTGGTTTTTGATACGATATCACTCCTTTTTTTTAATTGTTTATTGGATCAACTCCACTACTGTGTAGATGTGTACTATAAAGTGCCACGTCAACAAGAAATTGGTTTTCAACAATTTGCTACTACCTTTTGCCTATAGGCCGAACCATTCTCAACTTGGTCTCCTCTTTTTAGCTTTTTTGGTTTGGTTTTAATTTTGTTGTAACTTGTTTTATTTTGGTAGTTTTGGTGTGTTGATATCACTCCTTTGAAGGGCCGAACCACTCTCAAATTAGTGGCCTCTTTACCAGTTTTTGGCTTTGTTTATTTTGCTTTGTTTTTACAGTTGGTTTATTTTTCGTGAATTGGACGTGAATACAATTTCTTTGCAACGTTGTTTAGATTATTTGTGCTACACTAGTGTGTGTCTAGGCATGCATGTCAGTTTCCACGTTCTCATTGTCCGAACTTTGGCCGTCCAATGAGAGACAATGCCGACAATACTAACAATGGTTATAACAATATTTTCGTACTTACGCGCCCTCCCACGCCATCCCAGTTACGCCCCAGGCTCCAAACCATAAAAGGCACGCAGTTTGTATTGTGCTGCACCCATTCGTCCAATTTCATAGCTGGAAGCCTCCCCGTTATCTCGGTATCGATGAATAATCACTCTATGGGATTTAACATGGGGATGAGCGAATTAGCTAGCTAGCTAGCTAGCACAGGGTTCAGACAATGTTTTTATTCTCAATTTCCCTGACATTTCCAGGTTTTCCAGATGCATCCAATGGCAATTTCCAGGTCTTTGAAAGATATTTTGTTCTAAAGGGAAACAGGCAGTAGCTAATGTTTTGATTAATATTTGTTCGAAAATAATCCAACTTCCCACAAAATAGCAGTTTAGAGACTAGTCCAGACGGGACTAGGCGTATTTTCACCACAGTTATTGCGTACTAACCTAAGATTTGGTTTATTGAAGTTATATCGAAAATACTTAAACTTATTAAAGCACAAATTAAAATATATGCTACTAGGCTAGCCTTTGGCTTCTGATCTGCTAATTCAATGGAACTTGCAGATCAGACACAAAGGCATTTTTTCAAATTTCCTGCCTTTCCCCCGATTTTTAATAAAAATTCTCGTTTTCCCTGAATTTTCCCTGAGATTTTGGCTGTAATTTCATTTTCCCTGAGATTTTGGCTGTATTTTCATTTTCCCTGAGATTTTGGCTGTATTTTCATATTCCTTGAGATTTCCAGGTTCTCCAGGTTTTGTCTGAATCCTGTAACACATTTTCAACGTTATTGAGGTCAGATTTTGCATGGAAAGCAGCTTAGCTGGCATTCCCACATGAGTTTTGAGAGATGGGTCATTGCTCACGATTTCAACACTATTTAAGCTTTTGTACCGCATTATTATTTTCCCCCAGTACCTGAAATGTGCCCAACTATGCTTCAAGATATAAGACAATGACGCTATGGCGCCGCACTACAACGGTTTACAACCTCGACAATTGAACTGATGTGATGTTTGTTGTGATGATTGTTGCCTAACTTGGCGTAACACACTAGCGTCTAGAAATACTTGAACATTTAAAGCACAAATTAAAATATTTGCTACTAGGCTAGGATTTTGTTCCTGATCTGCTAATTCACAGGAGCTTAACAGATTAGACACAAAGGCATTTTTTTCGAAGATTTCCCTGTCTTTGATATGATTTTCAAAAAATTTCTTGTTTTCACTGAAATTTCGCTGAGATTTTGACTCTATTTTCATTTTCCCTGAGAATTCCATGCTCTCCAGATTTTCCAGGTTTTGTCTGAACCCTGTGGTACAAGCACATAGCGTCTGATTTTTCGTGATATGTTAGGTTTATATTTTTGGTGATGATGGTGGTGGGGGAGGGGGGGGGGGGATTTAGGGTGGGGTGATTTTTGGGTTGGGGATGATTTCTGCATGTATGGGAAGTCCAATGGTAATGAACAAAGTTTGTGTAGGCATATAGATGGTACAGACGTATCTGTATAGTATTTTGGGTGGTTTGAAACCGTTTAGCCACAATCTCAAGTTTACACTTACCCTAAATTGTGGATTAAACACCCATGGGCTTATGCAGTTAATTTGGCAAAAATAGTGGGGTGGGCGTTAAATCAAGCATTATCAATTTTCTAACCCTTCTGGACATCTAACACAGAAAATTCGAAGGCTATTGAATGATCGCTGAAAGACCAATATTTACATCCCTTTAATTGCTGTGAAGAAGGCATAGGATAGGGAGGCCAGGCCTTTGTGCAGGTGCTAGGAGCCAAAGGAAGAGTCCACTATTACTACAGGGAGGGAGAAGAGGGCAGTAAGCATAGCAAATTGTACGACCTTTATTCACAGCATATAGGTTTTACGCAATTTTGCTGTAGAAAACGACAATTTAAGGGGTGAGCGTTAATTCCACTAATTCACGATTTTGACCTTAAAGCATTTTAGGGGTGGGTACAGTAGTGAATGACGGAAACACATAGGACACAGCTAACATCTATTATATTAATACCGTAATCGATCGAGGATCATCAATATCATCTAACAATTAAATTTCATCGTTATTTTTTCATTCTTTGAACATGTGTGGTGTCTTTGCTACAGAGCCTAACAATTCTTCTAAACAGTTGATTGTTGAAAGACGAAATGAAAAAATCTGTGTTCATCTAACCCTATATAGTTTTAAACCATATTAAGCTATGTTTTTAATTTCTAAGCCAATAGGTCTCGAAATTGGCTGCTAGAAACTATAGAATGACTTATTTATTTCATAGATGCAGGCTTTCAGAGCTAAGCTGAATTGTTTTAAAATAAGCAATCATTGCATGCACGACCATTGGTTGACAATCGATAAACAGGGAGTCAAGGTTTCTCCTGCCGCAAAATAAAAATTATGCGGACATAATACTCGTTTTCTGCGAAGTTCCATATTACTTAATTTTCTTATTTTCTGCAACAAATAATGTAAATTCTAAGATTAAAAGTTTAATTAGGTGCTCTTTTGCATGTTTTTGTCATGCATGCTGCGAGAAAAAGTGGGAGTAGACGACAAAATGAAGTATTTTAGCTACGGATGTGGATTATTATCCAAAATCTGCATCATTCTGCGAAAGTTGAGGAAATCTGCGAGACTTTCATTTTTCTGAAAAATCGCAGAATCGCGGAACGCAGAAACCTAAACTCCCTGTCGATAAATGAACAAAAATTAGAATTGCAGCAATTGTAACCCTAATGTGCCCCCTTTTGTTGTTAAAGATAACACACACGAGTTGTTGCAAAGTTGGCGGAAAGATGGGGTGGACAAATATAACATACACCATGTGCACGATACGAACAGTGAGAAAGGAGAAGTTTCGCTAATCTGTCGAAGGACACAATTAGCTAACACGGTTCCCGAGATATAACAATTTAAGCATTGCGGTTTATTAGAGTAGCTCTAAAATCCAAGTTGCCAACTGCTTAATTTCCCTCGCCATTTGCCGAGTGGCGACTGACATTGGTGATGGTTCATACGTGCTGACTTCAGGAAAAACAATGTAAATAAGAAAAACTCTGAGCACAGTGCCCTGAAGTACCCCACTGTTAACAGGCGTCTATGCTGAACGGGTACTGTCAACACACACATACTGGCGGCGGTCCGTAAGAAAGCTTGCAATCCACCATACAAATGCTCCACGAATACCATTAGCCATCGTTTGCTGATAAGTATGGAGTGGTTCAGTGTCAAAAGCCTTTCTAATATCCAAAACTAAGACATTGCAGGGAATTATTCCTACCCAATAATCGAGTGACTCGACCAGGTTGGTATGACAAGAATAGCCTTTACGGAATCTGTGTTGGCGAGACGACAGGATATCGTGCTGTTAAGAAATTTTCGAAGTTGTTTGCTAACTATTTTTTCAAGATGTTCTTTTTAATTTAGTTTTTTACAATTAATTTTTTTTTAATCTAGTTATGAACAATGCGAGTGGTTGGCAGGGGTTTCCCCAGTAAATTTTTTTTTCCAGTTCACGCCAGTACGGAGGCAGAAAATGTCCAAACGAGGTTCATGGGAAATTTCATTGAACTGCAGCTGATTAGTCAGTGGAAATGCAAAACATCTGCGTGAATTTTTCATGGGAAATTTTATCCAGTAAGAACTTTCTATACCCTGTACATCAGCAAATCCTAGCATCTACTCCTAACTCTCGAGATAAGCATGTCCATGTAAAACTTGGAGGTAAAAATGTATAAAAAATATTTCACTTACGCAGGTCTCCCGAAGTCATCTTTCGGAGCTTGCAGTCGATCCACCACGCCTTCCTTCTCCATCAGCATACGGCGGAACTCGGAGACCTTCTGTTCGATCTCTTCTTTGGAAAATCTACGACAGAAAAC
This sequence comes from Lithobius niger, assembly GCA_023313725.1. Taxonomy (NCBI): domain Eukaryota; kingdom Metazoa; phylum Arthropoda; class Chilopoda; order Lithobiomorpha; family Lithobiidae; genus Lithobius; species Lithobius niger. The sequence goes on along the minus strand of JAHWFP010093993.1, from coordinate 151,302 downwards.
ATAATTGCCATCAAACATTGAATAATAATGGCAGTCTTTTGTTTGTTAAGTCGGCAATGTCCCAAGCAGGTAGGCCGACTTTGGACCGGCAATATGCACCATTTCAATTTAACTGTAACGGTTTGTTAAAAATTTCTGGGTAAAGGCGAAAGTTTGAACAATTTTTTTAATGTTTATTCAAGTTTTTGATGTTTACGCCGATTTACAGCATAGACAAAAAACTGCGACTTTTTTTTACTATTCTATTTCTCATTTCAGTCAACACATTTGGCTGCAAAAATGGCGATGATACTTCCGTACAGGCGATAGTACTAAAGTATGCAGCAGAGACATGAATTAATGGAGCGAAGCGAGGCTGAAGGCCGAGCAGAGCTCCGTTTAAGAATCCGCTCCAATGCAACCATTGCAGCCGCATCACAAAATAACAACTGCTTCAATTTAAACCAGATTTTGTACATTGATAGCGTTACACCCAGCGGTGGCTTAAGCAAAGAAAATTTTAAATCGGACATGTTGATGAGGAATAAGCAAGGTAACAAAATGCACAGGTGGTGTGAGCTGCTCACCTATTTGCTCACCAGTTTTGGATGCGCGAAAATCTGCCGCATCGTTAGTAAATATCAAGCTGGATGTAATGTACGCTCAAATTTCTGCCAAGATGAATGTAATGTGTGCTCACATTTCTGCCAGCATTAATTCTCAACTGGACTACAAATTTGATGCTTTTCAACAAAAATTCTTGAAATTTGCGGGGTGCTTTGTCTGCTGAAAAACCAGTCAGAAAACTGCTCGTCGCAACCGCCTTCCAACGCCATCCAGCGATGCGCTACAAAGCAAACGGACAAAGAAACAAGATGCGATGATGCAACTGAAAAAATGAGCCACAACGCTGTTTCCAATGCAAAGCGAGTTGTCGAATGGAAAGCTTAGTTCCTGCGTTTTAATTTATTAAATAAAACAATTTTTGAGCAGATATTTTAAGATTTACACTTTTTATAAATACAAGAGTGCATGCAACGATCTCCGCTGCGCTAGGCGTAACTTAAACGCTGAATCGTGCAGGAAAATGACGCAGTTTTGGGGAAAAAGGTAAACTGAGATCTGAGTAAGCACGAAGGTCTAGGCGTATCTCCGCTGTGCTAGGCACAAACACGTGAATCACATAGGAAAATAAAGCAAGCAAAATTAATGCAATAGTTAATGCTACGTTGTAGAGCGATTTGCTCGGCGACACATACTGCGATAAAGTCGAACATCATTGTAGGCGATAAATCCGACAACTTGTATTTACCAATTTTGACATCAAACATATCATACCAACTTTTTAAATAATTTTTTCAATTTTTTCCCGTAATGCATTCAGAGTAGTGGTGCATGGAGGAGGGGGAGAGGGGGAAAGAACCAAATGTAGACAAATAAGGCATTTATTACCACAGAACAAATACAGAGAATAGGCTTTTTAAATGTTACCAATGCACAACACTTATTTTACATGGTTACAAAGGGCTTACGGTACTCCCTTTCACATACACTCCGTACAACATTTAGCTTCATCCCCCCCCCCCCCCCAACCACCAAAAATTCCTGGGTGTGCCACTACTTCAGGATGGCAGCACAAATTTGTGCGTGTGTGAAATCAATATAATTACAAGCAAGCTGGGAAATGATTTTCTAAACAAAGTTTCCCCTGTTTCCCCTGAGGTGAGCCTACAACCTTACTACCCTATATACACTACAACCAGTGCTCACAGCTGCTGCAGGTGTTCGCCAGGCTTGCATCCGCAAACATACGTCAATCCAAATGTAAAAAAAAAATGATTTTATACTGTTAAAAGAACTTTCTGCAGGATCGTACATTTTTGACTTTGCCTGCTGTATGTGCCGATTCGAGCGTAGTGATACGCACACGCTCAAGCTAGTACACGTTTCTTTTAATCAACTAAGTCACAGACAATGCAAAAACAGGTGGATAGGCCAACCTTTTTAACATCCTCAACACATCACAGGATACATTTAAGTAAGCACGAATACAACTGTATTCCATTTAAACCTAAAGGTTTCCCTCCTCTGGTTCTGGTACACTCTCCACCTTACGGAACACAATTTCCGATCACATTTTTTAACAGGTTTGCACAATAAACTAAAAGTGACATGCGTTTTGAAAGGGCACATTCCAAGTTAAACTTTTAAATTACAATAATGGCTCGTTTTTTAAATACTAAAAAAAAACATTGCATATAGCATATTATACACACACACAAAAAAAAATTTAAGATTTACCAAGTTAAGTACCATTCTTGCCACTCAATGTCACTGTTTCCAACATGTGTTAAGGTAACTGCAGTATAAATAAAGTGCATTTTCAGATGTTATACTTTGATCAAATGCTAGGAAAAATTTTTTTTAAATATGCATGCAAGTTTATCAGCAACACACTTTGTTGACAACAACACTCAGGGGCAAGAAATTGTACTAAAATTATTACGAATATCAAATTCTTTCTGTTTATTGTATAAAATACTGTATGCAATGCGTAAATTTTAATCTTTCTTTTAATTTAAATTAAGAGAGTTAAAAAAAGCCTGTTGTTTTTTTTTTTAAATAAAAAATAAGTCTCAATCAATCACTTTTCCCCCCCCCCCCCCCAAGCCTACTTCGTCATTCCATACGATACCATTTTTATCTATGTAGCCTAAGTGACACATGGGGCATCTGTACAGATTGCTAAAAATATCATGACTAAATTTTTTTATCACATGAATAAGAACACACTATTCATAATGACGCATACATACACACGCAGAGACAGCACCGGTAAATCTAAAACCAATCTCTACGTACCGAACTGTAAGCTTCGGCCTGTCCTTTTTCCAAACAAGACCTTTCCAGCCAAATTTTCCGAGCCCACAACGCGTCATCACTGCTACCAGTACGCTTATTCACAATTGCAGGCCACACAATATGGTGCCGAGACCGTTACGTACAATACCTCGCCATACTCATTTCCTCTTTTACTTTGCATGTGTTAGCTTCATAGTTCAATTTTAACAGTCCATCCATTTGAGCGCACATGTTTTTACAATGGAAGAGATCATGAAACTGGAGTAGCTCTGGCGTGCTTGTCCGTCTATGTAATAGGCACGGTATAAAGTTAGCAGTAGCATCATTACGCCTCATCTATTGACATAAAAGTCAATGCTTTGGACTGGCTAATTTCCAAGCCACACAACTGGTAGGCATACTTAGGAATAAAGACTAAGTAAAACGACAATTTTCTCTAACCATTACAGTAGTCCATTTAATTGCCCGCCATTAAAGACAGGTGCATCGTTAGCATAGTATATCTGCTACACATAGGCAGCTCCTTCCTGTCTTTACCACAACAAAAAGGCTTAAAAAACTATTCACGTATTTCTTTTTCGAAGGAACTACACTTACGAAAGAACAAGAATATTTTTTTTACAAAAAAATCCATTGTCCACATAGGAATTTGAAGGGTTTATTTTGGATGTTTTTGGTTTTTAACTTTTAGCAATCTATATACAAAACAGAACTCAACCAGTTGGCAACTGAAATGGCCACTGCTATCGAACAATTGTTAATAATGTGCACGAGAAGTTACTTCCAAGACTCCTTCTTCCCGGCCACCATTCTTGCTTGGAACTGTATGCCTGCTGATTTAGTGGTTCTCCAATCGTCTAAACAATTTTCGGGAGCTTTGAGGGGGGGGGGGGAGCTTTGAGGGCTTCCCATGATGCACTGGAATGCTCCCACTCAAGTAACTTAATTTATTTTGATCTTGTAGTACCGAGAATATTTTTTCCTGTTTTTGTTGTGGATTTTTGCCGTACTTGTCACGAGTGGGACAAACTTTGTTTAACTTATACTAACTTATGTCAACACACTCAACTATATGGTAGACTACATCGGTATCCTCAAAATTGTACCGATTGTTTGGTTTTTGAAATTTATTGTTTCGTTGCTCTTGTTGTAATGGGCCAGCTGGGTTTGGTACTTTTTCGTTGCTATGGGTTTGTGGGTGACACGAAGGAAGGCCTTGATTTGGCTGAAAGTGCTCTAAGTTAGTCTGCATGCTGGTGGATTTTGTGCCGCTCTTACAAGGGATCGCAGAGCTAGTATTGGATACAATTTCTTTTCATAAAAGAGGTTTTCTATATTTTCGAAATTGGCATTGTACCACGACGGCGACCATCATTTAGATCACACTGTTGAAACGCAGTTTTTTGTTCCAAAGTTTGCGATTTTACGAAGTGTCTTGTGTGCACAATGTAGGGCATTTTAAGGCACGGCACGGGATCTCAAGGAGGATGTTGGAATTGGATGGTGACTTCAAATGGGTTTAGATGTTTAGGGATGTTGGGGGTGTATGAATGTTTGCTACTCGTATTATGCCGCTGATGGGTCCAGATATTCACTGGAGATATGGGACGGTGATAGTTTTTCTAGATGCTTCAAGGCTGGCAATAGTTTTGATTTTGGCTTTTTGGGGTGGTAGAAAACAGTCAGGATAGTGATTTAGTTTAAATTTACTTTTGGTTTGTGAAGTAGCAGAACTGAGTGTTTCAGGATCCATGCATCTGAATCATTGTAGACGGATTGTTTGTTCTTGTGAAATTGTGTAAATAATGTTTTAGGCGTGAAGACGCTGTTGACCAAATAGTTGAGCGAGTTGACATTTACACATTACTAGCTGAAGCCTGAGCTGTGCGTGGATTGATACATCATTTGCAACATTGGGACGGCTTGCTCTGTCACGTGTTTGTTCCGTCTATGTATTTTTGCACACACTGGCTAACAAACACTGATTTTCATTCGCTTCGCTCACTCAATGGGCACCTCCCCTGACCCAGACTCCATGGACTTTCATATGATTATTTCCACCGGAAATAAATAAATACGCCTTTGTAAAGCAAAGTCAAAACCTTTAGTCCACGGGCTTTGTCATTTTTTTTCAATATTTAACCGAGTTTCACTAATCCTTTTATTTTATTTGTATACAACGGCAGAACCTTTAGCAAGCGGTTAAGGGTGGTGCATGGGTGGTGTTTGATTCACTGTTTGCAACATTGCGACGGTTTGGACTGTCGTGTGTTTGCCAACCCTCTCGAATGTGAAGCCAATAGCAGTCGCCAATTGGCCAGCAGACCTTACAAAGCACTCGCCATTTCACAATTTCTACTCGCTGGACATCTTGCACGATGCATGGTTTTTCTAATTCATGCATTTACGAAATTGTAGAATTCTCTTTAATCCCAGTATTAATGAAGATAAAGCAGTTACGTAGCCTTTAGAAATTTGAGCATAACGCCGCAAACCGTTCATCTCTAACTTGTATGGTTCCCGAGATATCGCTCTTTGAGTGTCATTCTCTATTGTTAGTAGCCATTTTGGCGAGTAAGGCTAAATTTCAGGTCGCCAAACTAGGCTACTGATTTCCATTCGCCAAATGGCGAGTGGCGACCGATATTGATGAGGGTTGGTGTTTGCTGTAGAAGGCAATAATGCCGTCTATTTAATTTGGGTACGCTGGCTAACAAACGCTGATTTTTGTTCGCTTCGCTCACTCAATCAGCGCCTCCCCTGACACAAACTCCATGCACTTTCACATGATTATTTCCACCGGAAATAAATAAATACCCGTTTGTACACCGGAAAATGCATCGGCTAAAATCAGCGTTTGTTAATACAGTGTGATATTGTACATATATATATATATATATATATATACAATGTAATACTGAAAGAAATTACATTCTCATGAGTAAATCATCATCTAGTTTGTTTATTTTTAAACTTTCAAGCTACATAGTGTACGCTAACCAACGGAGGAGTGCGCTGATTGATTGAGCGAAGCTAACAAAATTAGCATTTCTTAGCCAGTGTGAACAAAAATGTGATTGAAGAAACAGTTTGATGAAGAATGGACACACACGAGCCACCAAACTGTAACAATATTGCAAACGGTGCATCCAACACTACTAGTTTACTAATAATTGCAGGGATTCCCCCCCCCCTCCCCCATTTTGTTAGGAGGGGAAACAGCCGCACACATCTTTTAGCGCATCAATTAAAAGAAATACCCTTCCACTTCAATTTTACACGGTAATGGTCCACTAACCGTTTGCAGGGCGGCGGTGGTTAAAAAAGTCTAGATGATGAGCAAACACCAAGCCTCAACGCACACCGTGAGCTTTGTGAGAGAGCCCCAGGGGCCCTAAGCAAAACAAAAAGCAGCAGCCCAGAGGTCAGCTTCCTCGTCTCCAAACCAAGTGAATGCCAGTTCGAATCCAGTACTTTTAAGTCATAAAGTGTATGTGTCATTGACCTTCAAAGGGTTATTACCACGACAACCTCATATACCACAGGTACTGGATGCGAGCTTGAGTTCAGTCACCCCTGGCAATTTTGGAGCACTGAGATGATTCGTGCTCATGTCGACAGGAGTGGAAAACATCCTAGGACTTTTCTATTGTAATTAACTAGCAAAACTGTCCCACTCATCTTCTGACGCTATAGCTTTGGCTGGGAGTGCGTCAAACCCTCAGGTCTAGTAAGCTGCTGTTGGAATGAGTTTGCGTGTTTGGCAGAAGGAAGCCGCATCATTTTAGCCCACCTTAAAACTCCAGTGCTCAATGGTCACAGTAAGAAATTTATTAAAAAATACCACAGGTGCACAACGTCAGCCGTCAGGGTTTAACAGATAATGTGCGCCTCAGTCGTATATCACCACAAATATTGAAAATGGAAGGATGCGCTAAGAAAAATGTAATCATAAATCATGGATGCAGGAAGTTTTCAATAAACAGGGAATCTTTCTTGTCAACCCTTTTTAAGCCTTTTTCTTATCAGGTACTACCTAGCCCTGGGGAATTACGGGTGCACATATTTACTTGGGAGTGGGGGAGTTATCGAGTCGAAATTTTCTACATTGCTGACCATTACACCACCTTTGGGTTCGTTATTTTGGATTTTTTTCAAGTGGGCTTTCAAAAAGCCATTGCTTATTTTCAAAAAATTAAAAAAACTTGTGGATTAGCATATTCAGGAGCGTCACTTTCTGTTTGCATAGTTGGTTATGTGATGGCTTCCTAAGGATATCTGCTACTCGTTGTGTCCCAAGGCCTACTAGCTAAATTTGAAGCAGTAATTGGATGTTCCCCGGCATTACGTTACTACTGTAGTTGTTTTCGCCGATGTTTACCAAACTGCATTGTATTGAAATTAGGCAGACTGACATGTGACAACAATACACACCCATTAGGCTATAAAGTACCAATGGTGCAAGCAAAAACGCCAATTTTAATGCAATACTGTACGCTACACACCAATTTTCATGCAACTATACCCCAACTGGAAGCAACAATGGCGCAGCAATACTTGTTCATTTTAAGAGTCATTTTTTTTAAGAGTCAGGCAGGTCGTGATAGTTAGGTTCTTAGATTTTGACCAAATTTTGTGGAGATGTTGCTTCATATATGGGATGAACAGCCAGCAAGTATGGACTCTGAATTTTGTATAGTTTGGGCAGGGGGCATGGCTAAAGACGATGGCGCGGCCCTACTAAATAAAGTCTCGCGCAAGGTGTACAAAGTTTAGATGTCTTTTACAGCTTTCAGCATAAGTGTGCCATGGTAATTCTAGTTGCAAAGCATAGTCTAGGACAATGTTAAACAGTATCTAACTTTATTTTGGTGGCACACTCTTGCTGTTTTTAATGATGCTGTTACAAAGTACCAAATTATTTCGCGTCGGGTGCATATAGAAAGCAGTATACGCAGTATCAGCAACAGTGTGCCACAAGTTTATGAACCAATATGTTAACTTTAGGTACCCCTTACTCCATAAAACACATAAACTGAATGGCACATTTATGCTGTTCGTTTCTATGCAAGCCGCAAAAGATAATTTTTACGAGAATAGGCCCAACTTAGGCCTAACTTCCGGCCTTCAGCAAGAGTCAAGAAGAACAAAAATTGGTGATTTTTGATGGTCAAGGTGTTCAGAAGGCACATCACTTTATAAAGTTTTGGCACAGTGAGCCATTT
>JAHWFP010093993.1:99821-138236 GCA_023313725.1 Lithobius niger | reverse complement strand
AAATGGCTCACTGTGCCAAAACTTTATAAAGTGATGTGCCTTCTGAATACCTTGACCATCAAAAATCACCAATTTTTGTTCTTCTTGACTCTTGCTGAAGGCCGGAAGTTAGGCCTAAGTTGGGCCTATTCTCGTAAAAATTACCTTTTGCGGCTTGCATAGAAACGAACAGCATAAGTGTGCCATTCAGTTTACGTGTTTTATGGAGTAAGGGGTACCTAAAGTTAACATATTGGTTCATATACTTGTGGCACACTGTTGCTGATACTGCGTATACTGCTTTCTATATGCGCCCGGCGCGAAATAATTTGGTACTTTGTAACAGCATCATTAAAAACAGCAAGAGTATGCCACGAAAACAAAGTTAGATACTGTTTAACATTGTCCTAGACTATGCTTTGCAACTGGAATTACCATGGCACACTTATGCTGAAAGCTGTAAAAGACATCTAAACTTTGTACGCCTTGCGCAAGACTTTATTTAGTAGGGCCGCGCCCTCGTCTTTGGCCATGCCCCCTGCCCAAACTATACAAAATTCAGAGTCCATACTTGCTGGCTATTCATCCCATATATGAAGCAACATCTCCACAAAATTTGGTCAAAATCTAAGAACCCAACTATCACGACCTATGTAGAACCTGCCTGACTCTTAAAAAAAGTGGCTCTTAAGGCATCAACAGCAGGAACAGATGTATTTTAAAGTAACAATATGACAGCAACACGCCCATTTTAAGAAAACAAGGGTGCAGCAACACATGCCCATTTTAAGCCAAAGATGGTACAACAAAAATTGCCCATTTTAAGGCAACAACAGTACAAAACACGCGTCCATTTTTAGGCAACAAGTTTGCAGCAACACTTCCATTTTATTCAACAATGTTGCAGCAACACACCCACATTTTAAGGCAGATGCACATTTTAACAACAATGATGCTGCGATATGCCTATTTTAACGCAAGAAAGGTACAGCAGCATGCCGTTTTAATGCAACAATCATGCAGCACCACACAAATTTTAATGCAACAAAAGTGAAGCTAGACAGATTTAATTAAACAATGATGCACAACACGCCTATTTTAAGGCAACAATGGTGCATAAATACATACCCATTATAATGCATGAACGCATACCCATTTTAATGCAACCCTGGTGTAGCAATACATCCATTTTAAGGCAGTACCACACCCATTTTAATGGGTGCAGGTAAATGTCCATTTTAATACAACAATGGTGAGAAACACGCCCATTTTAAGGCAACAATACTGAAGCAACATACATATTTTAAGGAAACAATGCTGCAGTAACAAATGAAATCCACATTTTAAGGCAACAATGTTGAAGCAACAAATTATATTGCCCATTTTACGATGGAGTATGACCATTTTGCCGAATTTTAATCAGTGTCTCAATTTTCGGCTAAAAATGGAATTCCCATTTCGCCAGAATAATATTTTTACAAATTAAATGCCTCGCTCGCGCTCCCACGCTCGCTGCGGCTAACCATATAACAATCGGAAACTGCAACTAATCATAAATTCCTTCCAATTAGGAATGCATCTTTAACTTCGCCAATATCACATTTTTTTAAGAATAATTTGATTAGGCGACACGGGAATCGGCAAAACGGGTATAAACCTTTACAGCAACCGTGGTGCAGAAAACACCCATTTTAAGGCAATAATGGTGCAGCAACCAGCCGGGGTTAAAGCAACAAACCCATTTTAATGCAACAATGGTGCAGCTCCACACCCATTTCACGGCAACAATGGTGCAGAAACACACCTATTTAAAGGCAACAATGGTACAGCACCACATGTCCATGTTAATGCAGCACTGGAGCAGAAACACAAACCCATTTTAAGGCATTGATGGTGTAGTGACAACCTCAGTTTAATGCAGCAATGGCGCATTAACACACCTATTATAATGTAACAATGGTGCATAAACACACGCCATTATAATAAAACAATGGTGCATGAACACACACCCATTATATTGCAAAATGATACATGAACACACCTACCATGATGCAATAATGATGCATATGAACACGGCCATTTTAATGCAACAATGGTGCATTAACACGCATCCATTTTAACGCAACAATGGTGAGCAACATGCCAATTCTAAGGCAACAATTAGTGCTGTGTCGGTTTCATTTTTTATGAATCGGTTCGGTTTCGATTTTTTTACGAATTAAAATCGTGGTAGGCCTATCGGTTTCGGTTTTTCCTCTCCCCCCCCCCCCCATCCCCAAAAAAAATAGAACATTTTGCCGGCCCTCAGCCCGGCCGGCTAAAAATGGTTTCTTTTTTGCCTAAAACATACTTAACCTGATAATTTTACATTACGTTGTCCTGAATGGAATGTCTCCCTGGAGGTTTTTCGGTTGCGTGTAGCCGCCTGCTTGTATGTCCCTCCTGCGCGACGCAGTCCTCCTCAATAAAAGCGGGAGCACGGCTGCTTCCGTCATACATTTTCATCTCAATCTGTCAGGCGGTGACTCGAGAGGGGAGGCATGGCGGGCCTTTGGTTAAGTATGTTTTAGGCAAAAAAGAAACCATTTTTAGCTGGCCGGGCTGAGGGCCGCCAAAATGTTCTTTCTTATTTGCCAAACATATTAACCAGATAATTTTGCATTATCAGCAGACCTCGCCAAGCGTGGTGGCGGGCACCGATCTGACGGGGCGCCCCGGTATGCAAGCAGACGTTCCCTCACAAATTTTTATTATGGTAAAAATTCACACTTTATTCAGAACAAGGTGATGAAATAGGAAGTTGGGTCTCTTTCGTGGAGATGCAAGCAGGCATTCTCCCAAAAAATTTTTATACTAGTAAAAATTTGCACTTTATTCAGAACATGGTGATGAAACAGGGAGTTGGATCTCTTTTGTGGGGTTTGGTGGCCCTGAAAAGGACCGCTGTTTGATGGTCTTGCTTCCTTCTATGGATGGCTTGCTTCCTTCTAGGGGTGACTTGCTTCTACTTTGTTCCGAATCTGCTTAAGGGGGATTGACTACAGTTCTGGCTGTGACGATTGGTCCCAGCCGGTGTATTCCCTCTTCTTCTCTTGATTGTTCCTTAGGTAGTGGGAGGTGAATGTCGTTGAGTGACACCAGGAGGCTGTTTGGAGAATTTCATCAATTGGGATGGCGTTGTGGTGTGCCCATGATGTTGAGATTGCCCTGACTTCGTGTGCTGTTGCTCTTTCCCTGCTTAGATTGGCTTTGTCGTATGCTACGTCGATAGTTTTCCTTATCCAACGTGAGATCATAGCATCGAGGTTTCTCCTATCTGATGGTCTACGGGCAGGAATAGTTGGTTCCTGCCTCTACGGATATCCTCGTGTTGGGTTCTGATGAGGTAGAAGCGTAGTGCGCGGATGGGGCAGAGTAATCTTTCAGGTTCGTCCCCCGTTACGTTGGAGAGTGCCGGAAAAGTGATTGGTTTTGGTGGTTCGGATGGTTTTTGTGTTTTGGCACGAAATCCTGCTCTAGGGTGGAGTGTGACTGAAGAAAGTTTTGGGCCGTAAATGCAGTAGGCTGGGTCTGATGATAGGGCTTGGATTTCAGAAGAGCGGGCACTTGCTGCCAGTGTTACGAGGAAGACGGTTTTCCTGGTTAGGAGGGGAAGGGAACTATCTTGCATTGGTTCATAGGGGGCTTCCATTAGGGATTGTAGGACGATTGATAAGTCCCAGTCAGAGATGAGTCTTCTGGTTGTGGGGCGATCGTTTTCTAAGGAACGGAGAAGTGCTGAGAATCGGTAATCTTCGAGAAGGTTGGTTTTGCCTGCTGCTTTGAAAACCGAGTATAGAGCTGAGCGGTAAAGAAGGATTGTTGAGCCTTTCAGCTTGACTGTCAAAAAAGTTAGTGAAGAACCTCAGTAATTCGGGCAGAGAGGGTCGATTGGATTGATTTCCCTTGCGTAACACCAATGAAACCATTTGGACCAGTGGCTGTCGTACATTCTGTTCGTTGAATCTCTTGCAGCCGTTGAGGCGATTCGGTTGGCATCATCTTTATGACTTCCTGCCTTCTTAAGGAGTTTGATGATAGTAGCCCCGCGTGAAGGTTTAGATTAGCTAGGTTTGGGTGGAGTTTTGAGCTTTCTTGTTGAGACAGAAGATCTGGATGAAGAGGGAGGCTTCTTGGGGTGTCAACTAGCAGAGTCAGAAGGAGTGGAAACCAAGGAGTTGACGGCCAGAACGGGGCTATGAGGAGGAAGAGGCTTTGGCTTTCTTCGGCTTTCTGTAATACTTGTGGGAGGAGTTTGAATGGTGGGAAGAGATATGCGTAGAGGTTGTGCCATGGGAATGTCAGGGCGTCGACTGCTATTGCTTGGTCGTCCGGGATCGGACTGGTGTAATGGCGAAGTCTGGCATTGTGCCTCGTGGTGAATAGGTCCAACATTGGAGTTCCCCATGTCTTGAAGAGATATTCGCAGATGGATTTATTGAGGCACCATTCCCTCGCTGGCGGCGATCGGCGAGAAAGGGTGTCCGCAATTACGTTCCTATTCCCTGGAATGTGAAGGGGAAGGAGGGTAATGTTGTTCGTGATGCAGAAGTTGAGGATTTCGGAGGTTAGACTGTGGAGCAGTCTGGATTTGGTTCCGCCTTCTTTCCTTATGTAAGCCAGGGCTGTGGTGTTGTCGGCTTGTACTTGGATCACCTGGTTTCTGACGTGTGGTTAAGAAGTGATGTAAGGCTAGTTGGATTGCACGGAGTTCTAGGAAGTTGATGTGGAGATGTTTGTCCTCTTGCCAAGACCCTGAGATTTCTACATTGTTCATGTGGGCTCCCCCAGCCGTAGTTCGAGGCGTCGGTGAAGACGAGATGGTTGGGCGATGGTTCGTGAAGTGGCACTGTCTTGGTTAGGTTTGTCACATCCGACCACCAGAGGAGGCTTTCTTGGGGAAAATATTCGTAAAAGGGGAATTGTTGGTCAGGGTTGAGGTGTGGGTTTGACCCGTCGTCAATCCGATGGTGGTGAAAGGGTCTCACCATCCAGCGTTCGTAAGGGATGAGATTTGCCATTGAGTCCATTTTTCCGATTAGTGAATTCAGTTCTCGGAGAGAGAAGGTTTCTTGTTTTAGAAAACGACGACTGTGATGCAGGAGGTCTTGGATTTTTTCGAGAGATGGTGTGATTGTGGCCGATGAAAGATTGAATGAGGCGCCTAGGAAGGTGAACGGCCGTTGAGGAGTGAGGCGTGATTTGGATTGGTTTACACCGAATCCCAACTGGTTTAGAATGTGGATTGTTTGATCTATGTTTTGTTCGAGATGGAGGAGGTCCTGGTTGTGGAGGGCCCAGTCGTCGAGGTATGCGTTTGCCTGGATTTGATTTTGGTATAGGTGGCTTAGAATTGGTTTTAGAACCATGGTGAAAATTCTTGATGCAGCATTCAAGCCGAAGGGCAGACAACGGAATTCGAAGACCTGGGCGTTGTAGATGAACGGAAGTACTTTGTTGAGGATGGGTGAAGAGATACGTGGAGGTATGGATCCTCTAAGTCTATGGAGATTGTCCAGTCGTTTTGTTTGAAGGAGTGCCGAATAGTTTCCGATGTTTCCATTTTGAAATGGGGGTTGTCGATATATTTGTTCAGTGGTTTCATGTTGAAGATGAGCCTTTGGCCTCCTGTTTTCTTTGGCCGGGTGAAAATGGACAAATGGTGCTATAAAACCCGGGTTTCGGGTTGTGGCGTTTGCGAATTGCTCTTTTCGCGACAAGGAGAGCGATCTCGGACGAAAGGGATTCCGAAATTGGTCATATGACGTTTTTTACGTTGGGCGTAGACCCTTTTTGATTATTGAAAGAATTTCCGTGTTGCGAGTTAGCCTTTCCCATTCCGGGTAAAAGTGGGGAAGTCTTGCACCGACCGGATAACAGGAGAGCCGGGGGGTTATCATTGTTACCAGTGCGAGCTGCGGCCGCCGGGCGAGTAGTAACGGCTGCGGCGATCGGGCGTTGCGGCGCGCTTTTGATGGCTTTGGTGACTGGGACGGGAACGTGGTTGTTGATCAGGCCGAAAGGGCTGGTTCTTTTGAGTGTTCGAAATGTTGTTCTGTGGGGCCTTTGTGGAAGTGGATGGTTTGTTCCAGTCTTCAGATGGGGTTCATTGTTTATTTGTTTTGTAGGGACGAAAGGAAGACTTGTCGTAACAAAAAGGCTTGGGTTTACGGGAGATGTCCAAATGAGCCGCCAAGGTAGGAATTAGGCCCCGGAACAGGGTGTCTGACTCGTGAAGCGGCTGGTTCCGGAGTCGGTGTCTTGTTGATTCGTTCAAGTTGTTAGCGGATTTGAGTTTACTCATCAGAGAAACGAGACGAGGTGTGAAAGTTAGGCTACGTGAACATGTGGCTGACACAGAGAACGGAGTGGCCAAAAACAACATCGCATCACACCATAAGGAAATGCACCAATTGGCTGACTGGTATAAATCCACCACTCTGCTAGTTTCAAACTTAACTAGAGACCCTCATTTAAGAACTTTCGAGTCTGTATTAATACAACACTTCATTAATTTCGGTGCCCCTCTCCTGAATCTACATCCCAGTCGCACGCCGACATCCAAAACATCGTTCACCCTTAACTTTCTAAAAAACATGCAGTTAAGTGGGGAATATCACCGCCTGATGCATACACTACAGGTGGCTACAACCGCCAATTTCATATTTCAGATCATGTAATGTAGTAAACTCAAACCCTACTGTTCCAAGGACACATAAACAGTAATTCCACAACATTGATTGTTGGTTTGTCGAAAATTTAGCTATACTGTTTTAGTGTTTTGCTTGTCAAACTTTAGCGTGCATGTTCCAATATGAATGTCATTATAAAATACACTTTACCACTACAGTAGAACACTTCAAACTTTAGAGTTCAGTTCAGTGTTGCACGGTATTAAGTTTTTGCAAGACTGTACGGTACGGTTCTGAAAACGGCGGTCTACGGTAATATCACGGTAATTTAGGAAATAATTTAGCATATTATCCACTTGAGCACAAAAGAATCAAATATGGCTCTTTGCCTTTAATTTTTTTTACTAATAGCGTGACTTCGCTTTCTTCTTGATTGGATGCTAATTATGGCATCGACAACACAACACAAACACGCTGGGAGACGCTTGTTACTGAAGAGCTGCTCCCTCCCCCCTCCCCCCACACCCACTTCCGAAATGTGGGCACTTCATCTGCCTAGCAGTGGGATCAGATTTCACCACCCTCGTGCAAATTTCACACCTCCGTATCGGCGCCTATTTGTGCGAATTTAGTTTAAAGAATTGATGCCATTAAAAAGCGAGTAAAGCTGGTTCGTGAATGGTCGTAAGCATCACGGTAATACCGCTGCTACGGTAACACCGTGGTGCTAAAAAAGGAACAATACTGATGCCGTAATTTTTTTTTACCGTCAATACCGTGAGTACCGATTTACCGTGCAACACTAGTTCAGTGTAAATTTTTAGCGAGGTCTATCGCCTTCTTCAGACTATAATAAATACAGAAAAAAAAAAAAACATTTGAAACTAGGCGCTAGTCTGCTGTACCACTGGTCTTTTTTGTTGTGCGTTCGATCTAGATGCCCCACTTTTTATGCAAAGCAATGCCCAGTTCTAAATTACGGTAATCAGATGGTTAATTTTGCAAAAGCCTGGGTTAGCTATGTTCATCAGCGGCTTATCATTAAAGGAATACTAAACCCTCACTTTTCCAATTTATTAATGAGGCTAAGACCCTAAAAACCCCTTCAAACTTATAAAATGTCGCTTGCCTTCTTACTTACGTCGTAATCAATTAAAATAAGTGCGTTTTTTAAGACACCCAACGAAACGTAGCACCACGAGAGCTCGCGACTATGGAGGTTTCGTGAAGCAGCTTGACGTCAAGACCATAACGGAAGTGGGGAGCGCATCTTTTCCATCGTGCAGCGCGCGCGACCACTCTCTGCTTGTAAACAAACATGGCTACCAACAACGCTGTCGCTGTCAATTCGTTGCAGCCTTATCAGTTTGAACCTGTTGCAAGTGGTAAACGGAAGGCAAAAAGATGGAAGATCGCTAAGAAAACACCAAAGAAGCCAGAAGACCCGCGGGACCCCGCTAGCGATGACCTGTCGTGGTGTAGATGCCAGAAATGCCCGCACTACGAGAGTCCCAGGCGATGCCGTTTCGTTTCTGGCCCATGCGCAGGTCACACAAACAGGTGGTATGCGCTATAAAAGTAATGACGTCACGACGCGTGGTGGTTCAAACGGGATTTTCTCCAGAGCTTGTGCATCGTCTGCTTAAATCAGTTAGTTTAAAAATTCGTACGGCTTAAACACTGACACCCATTGACGTCGGATACCTGTTAACATTAATTCCAGTATCTAAACTATCGATAAAACAATTTATTTTGGAGGGTTTAGTATTCCTTTAAGCTCAAACGCTTGATGGCAAGAGACTCCCAACACTCGAATATGGCTGTCCTTCAAGTGTTAAGATTTTTGTCTTCTCCGACGCAATGGGACGTGATGACATCTGGTTAGGCCAGGACTGGGCGTCGCTTTGGATAAAAAGTGGGGTATCTACATGACGTTCGACGAATATCAGTGATAAAACAGACCTTGGACTAACTCCTCTCTCTTCGAGATGGACGATTCACATACGGCTGAATGTAAGCTCGAGTGTGCTCCAAACCGATCACAGCGCCAGTTCGAAATTCTTGCGGGGAACAACACGACAGGTGAAACTGGAAACCAAACATGGAGGCAACAATACCTTCGGAAACTGACGAAATAATTGTGCGTGGGCAACATCCGAAGTTGAAGCACTTATCCTGTGTTCAATTCAAACCGAATTCCGTACGTTTCAAGAAATGTGAACCACAGAAGAAAATTCAGCTTATGCAGTCGCTCGGCATGCTCCATGAAACACAAAACCATGTATTATACTTAGCTCCACTCATTTCTACAACCCGTTTTAATCGAAGCACCAAAATAAATACACACAATCTCACAGCGGGAAGGAAATCTGTCAATTTTCCGCAAATTTTCGAACTCTCGCAGTATAATGTGTTTATGTATTTTCAAACCCGTTTTAAAATTGAATGTTGGATTTTTTTAAAACTAAACCTTAATCAGCGAGTTCTGGTCTGCCTTGAGATCTTCTAATGCCCCAATCTATCTTACGATATTTTTAGGCGATTAATTTAGTATTCTTATTACCAATTGGTTTTAGTAATGCTAAATAGATCTTTCCCCGACCGAGCAGTTGGTGGCGCTGCCAGTCTCCTAGCAGTCGCTGGTGTACGAGCTTTGTATGGCAGATGTGGTATGTGATTCGTCCTCTAGTAGTTCGTCCAAGAGCAGACTAGCACCGAGTTTCAAATGTTTACTAGCAGACGACTGTAATAAGATGTAGTGCTTTTTTTTTTTTCGGTATTTAGTTGGGTTTGAAGAAGGCGATAGGACGCACCGAAAATTTACAGTGGCCTCTAAAGTTTGACTGAAGTGTTTTGCTGTGGTGGTAAAGTGTATTTTGGATTTACGATGTCTTTCAATTACAACTGCATCAAACGGTTACCCGTTTTTACGAATACGAATGTGATCTAGGCCTATAGAATTCAAAGTAAAACGCCACCTGGCTTTCAAAGTTTTAGAAACCTGCAACTTTTTCCACTATAGAAATCTCAGAATTACAGGAAGGTAAGACTAGCCTGGTAATCACTTGACGTTTACGGTTATCTGCGCAACTTATCCAACTACTAGTTCTGTCAAAGTACAAAAAAACCATCCTTACCCTCCTTGCTCTTCCATGAGCTCCTCCAGCTCCATGCACTTCAGTTCCACTTTGCGTTTGCGTTCGTGGTCCAGAATCTCCTGATTCGGTTTCTTGTTGGCCGTTGATTCCAACTTCTTTAGATCCTCCTCCGTCTTGTAGTCAACCTTCTCTTTTCGATTTCGCACCAGAGCAAAGTTGCGTTGAACATAGCCGTTTGTACCGCTGCCCCTTGGAGTGGGCAAGCCGATGCCATTGTACATGATAGTTTAAAGCCCTTAGGGCCCTGAAATTCAAACAAAATATTTAAATTAAAATAATATTATGAGGAAGACACATAGAATTTTAAGAAAACTATTAAGAACTTGTTTTGTATGCCCAGGCTACAGAAGGAAAAAATTGTACAGAGACAATTTTTTACTAAGACGTATGGGTTGTGGTTTTCCCGGTAACACACATCATAAAACGTAAAAATGAGAATGTAAACGTGTAATTCTTCCAACTGTCTGCAGTCAGTTTTACAGTAAAACTCTATCCATGTGCAGTTTGTCCAAGACCCCAATTATCCAAGCAAGATTTTTCTCTAACCCAAAATGGTGACGAAACCATTAAACTGTTAAGTATCTGAACTTATAGGCTAACGTGCACTAAAAATAAACGTGTAACATAACATAGCTAGTTAGTTACTGTAGGGCTATGTCACGGAAAACGACGCAACGTTAGCTGTTCCAGTTATCTGCGAATCAAAACTTAATAAAAATTTGTTTGACAAAAAAAAAAGAAGATTTTCCTCTGGTTCCAAGATTCATGTGCCTACTATGAATCGTGAACTATAAGTAGAGTGTCGGATGATGCTGCAGTTTAATGGTACAAACTTGCAACAATGGTGAAGGAAAAACACTGTTACTGCAGAATTTGCAGAAATCAGGATGTTTATCACAGAAATTATATGGTTCATAAGAATGTTACTGAAACATGATTAATTGATTATATGGTCAAAAAATAAATGAAAAAAAAACAATAAAAATTCAACGTTCCAAAGTCTGGAACCTTCCGGATCTTCTGGACTGTGTTGCGTCGTAACTTAGTCTTTGCTGTGAAAGTGAGCGAAAAAGTACTTTGTTAGAATTTTGGATCTTCTGGAATTTCTGCTTCATGCAACACTTTGCACTGAATTTTATAGGCTAATGTGTTTCTGGAGTCGATTATCACGGAAAATAACATTAGCATAACTGAACAAGTTATTTCTTGGCTACACACTGTGTTTTACACTGTCACTGTGGGTTTGAAGAAGTATGGATGTGTCTATTTGCAGTACTATAGGCCAACATACATAAAAACACTAGGTAGGCTAGGTACTAGGCCTGCAAAAAAGCACATCCTTTATTTATACAAAACCAAAACGTGGTGGAAACAGGGTTACAAAGTTAACTAAATACTGCATCTTCTTAGCTCTTCCACCAAACCTATGCGAGGCCGTGGGGGCAGTAGCAGCTAGCCCTATTCACTCACTCCAAAATCTAGCTGTGTTTCCATCAAGAGTACTCGCGATCAAAACGTGGCACGTCATCTGGCCACAAACTAGCGTCTCCAACTCCCGCACTTCCAAAATGGTGACGACGTGTGATCACCAGGTTATAGCATCACATCCACAGAGCAGCACCAACACGAAAAAGTTCGTCTAAATTATCTGCTTTATCCGGAACTGCTATTTTATTTTTGTCCCACGCGTGTCCCGCTAAAATTTATAAAATTGTAATGAAGATAGCCGCTAGTTGAGTTTCGTTGTTTTGTGACTCGCTTTCCATAGTCGAAACTGAAATTGAATGTAACGACGCCGCAGTAAATGACGCTAGAGCTTTACACTCTTAGTTACAGTCACTTCCGCTTTTGTCAGCAGTTGATGCTCTCGTGGCGAATTTGAGAAACTCAAGTATCTGTTGCGCATTTTTGGACGCGGTCTTTGAGCGTTAAGTGTGGCAAGTGGGTTATCCCGTAACGAAGTAGTTAAAATCCGATGTTGCAGCTACTAATGCCTCTTACAATGCTTTGTCTTCGTTTTGGTTTAGCAAAGGCATTAGCAGCGGCAACTACAGAAAGGGAGCCTCAAGTCTGTCTGGAAGAGGCAATATAGATGATATAGGCCTATTTACTTAACTTTCTAGTGGTTCTAAGTTGTTTTTCTTTCTGTAAGGATGAGTTAGGTAAGTTTGTATGTCTTGATTCGAATTTTCCCGGGCCAGGGATCGAATTTCCGGCAGGAAAGGGCTTTTATAGCGCTACAGTAAAGTATGGAGTTCATAAAGTCTGTACCAAAAATATCATAATAACAGACTAACCTTGACCCCAAATTTGGAATGAGGCCCAAATTTTTTTTCCTTGCAACAACTACCCATCTCAAGCGAAATGCGTAATTTCAGATTCAACGACCTCGATTTTTTCAGATTTCACGCACATTGTTTACCCAAAAAAACACAAATCTTTTCCGCTACATTTCGATTTTTAATTTCCTCGATTTCAACATCGTTACCCAACGACTGTTTTTTATCGATTCCACAAAAATCAAATGCCATTATATTAAATCGTAATCACAGCAACATGTAAACAACAAATATGTCCGATCTTTTATTTTGGCCAGCGAATACTTTTTGGTAGCGAAAAAGCACAAGCCTACGTATCACTGTACGTATTCACAATCACAAAATAGGCCTAACCGTACGAAAATCATGACAGTTCCTTTAAAACAACAACAAACTCGTAAAGAACACACGTTTTGAGCAGATCTCTCACTAAGAAGCATCACAGTACCATCGATTTAGTATTTTGCCAGTTTCCGATCGAAAATCTGTCAAATTTTTACCATTATTATTTACTTACTTTTAATTTCAGACCAATCGACGCAGAAAACACCAGCGTCCCACAAATGCGCAAGCGCAAAACAATGCGACTTTATCGCGATTACAAAACCCGGTGCGAACTTGACACGCAAATTAGAAAAACGAAAAATACCGAAACCTAAGGCCGCTTGGGATGCTTCAATCTATCTCAGCCTATCTCAACCGGCCTGTACTAAAGCTAGGCGGTGACTTTGCAATGCCGGTAGAATAGAAAAGAACGAGTCAGGGTACTTTACCTGTGGACGCGTTCGGCTGGACGTGCCAGGTTCCAGCATGAAACAACGTGTGGACGCGCGAGGCTTCCAGTATGAAACACCGTCCGAGGGGGTGCGCTTCGCGCGCTTATCATATACAACCGAATCAGTATCCAATTCTAACCTAACCTAACCTAACCTAACCTAACCAAACCTAACCTAACATAACCTAAGCATTTATGAAACAAGTAAGCGAAATAACTCGCTGACGTCATAATTTGCTGACATCATAACTTGCTAACCTCAGCACCTGCCACCAGGATCGCTACGACTCCAGCATCCAACTCGTCCACGGGCATGCCCCTACTGCATCCAGCCTGTCGCATCCAGAGGTAAAGTACCCTGTATGAAAAGAACACAACAATAGAATAGAAGGCGATACAAGGTAAGGCCCAAGCGGCAGATTTTAAGTGGAATTTAATTTTATTTAATAACTCGCCTACTTGAACCCATTGAGTTAATAAATTATATAGGCCGCCAACCTTGAACCTCCCAACTATTAAGCCACCAGCTTGACGCCAACGCTTGAACCTCCCAACTATTAAGCAGCGCCACCAGCTTACAGACCTCGTGGAGTTGTACAAGAGTGTGCACGGCCTACATGGCAAGAATGTTAAAGGGCTTTTAAACTTCTCTGGAATGAGCAAAACCCGTGGAATACACCGAAACTATCAAAAAAGAGAGCCCACTACAACACTGTGTAGTTTTCTTTTCTGAATGGGCGTGTTTCTAAACTAGAGGGAAGAGTGAGATGGATTCTTCTAAGCCACGCCCCTCAACGTCACGAAAACCGATCAGTTTAGAAACACCACTGCCTCACTTGTCGTTCTCAACATTAGAAAAATTAGCAATAATCACTGCCACATCTATTTTCAGCGAGAGTAATGTTAATAAGAACATAATACAAATGCTTATTAATCTCTGTTTAATTGGATTTTGTTTCTAAATTTAGACATTTTCCATATCTTACTTCCTACAGTTTAGAAACACGACCATCTCAGCTCCTAATGCGTGATGGCAGCCATGTTGGATCAGTAAGTGAGCGAGAAAAAACTTGCCTCACTTTCCTCAGCAACATCTCAGCTCCATGACGTCACGCCTACGTAAAGTGAGAGGAGTTTGGATCAGTCGCCTCGAGTTAAGAAACAGTTTTTCTCACTTCCCTCAGACATCCCTCTAGTTTAGAAACAGCACCTATAGGACTGTGGATCACTGGAACAGACTATACTACTACTATCAAAAGCATCCAAGGTCTTTGGGAACAGACTTCCCCAAAATGTTGTCGCTGCATGCAGTGTGAGATCTTTCAAGCGCCTACTGAGAGACTTCACGGAAAAAGACAAATCCTCCCATGCCTAGGCACAAGCCCTTTGGCTTAGCAGCCTGACGTTCATCTATCTATCTAACACAAGTCACATAGTCAGGAAGCGAGTTCCACAGGTTAACAGGTCTACTAGCAAAGGAGTTTTTAGAGGTACTTAGCCGTAAATAAGGGACCTATAACTTGTACACTGACCCTCGAGTAGCACAAATGGAAACATACAGTTCGAACAAGGTTGTACCATCAGGACAGTTGTTTGTTTGCACATGAAGGAGGAAGCCGGAGTACCTGGAGGAAACCTTCGTGCAATGGACGGCAAACAACCGGAGAAAAACCCATACATATACTCTTCCTTTCATCAGGATCGACCGGGTCTGTAAGTAGCCAGAGATGTATGCTGGGACCAAGACGCCTATCAATTCTGACGCCCCAATGCTCGCAGCTACCCGTGCACCACTAATTGTCATACTCAGATACCTTTGATAACCGCGCAGCTAGTGTCGTCTGGGGCACCCTGCTTCCAAAGGGGGATGGGTCGATCCTTCAGGTCTTCAAGAATGTCTCTCGCCGGGACGGTTATGTTGGTCAAACCATCACTTTGTGTTCTTTTTTCATTCTCTGCTCACTCCCTGCTTCAGTCTGTTAGTTGGTCCAGGGGAGGGGGTGGGGTCCCTGATGATATGACCGAGGAGGATTTTCTGGATGAGCTTGGCTATACGGGAGAAG
This sequence comes from Lithobius niger, assembly GCA_023313725.1. NCBI lineage: Eukaryota > Metazoa > Arthropoda > Chilopoda > Lithobiomorpha > Lithobiidae > Lithobius > Lithobius niger. The sequence continues at coordinate 123,272 of JAHWFP010093993.1, read as the reverse complement.
TAGGTTCTCGGTGACTTTTTTGGATGGAGAGCGGCACGAGGAAATTGGGAGGCTTGGTGCTCTTGTTCTTCTTAGGCTCCTATCTGTCCCAGCGGGTTCTATGCTGGGAGGTTTAAGGTCAGTCTGTTTGCGGAGGAACAGTTTTGTTGCCTTAGGTGCCACACATTTAGGCATATTGCAGCAACATGCAGGGGCTCTAAGCTCTGTGTTTGTTGTGGGAAGGAGGCACTTACAGGGATCAAGACTATATTCCGTTTTTGTGTGAATTGTGGGGCAGGGCATGGTGCTTCCGATCGCAAATGCCCAAAAAAGGGCCGTGGCAGAATGGGTGGTCGGTTTGGTTAGGGACAGCGGTTTAGCCTACCAGGTGGCATGGCATTGGCTGGACGACAGGCAGGTAGCGAACAGGTATCAAGTTACTGAGCTTCTGTCACAGATGAGCGGCTGCCTGCCTGAGGCTGTGGAGGGGTCTAATGCTGACTGGTCAAACGATCAGAGAAACTCATCTGGTTGGGGTCCGATTTGGAGTATCTTGGGCAGTATGGTGTCAGAAGTGTGGGAAGTGTGCAATATCTTGGGGGTTTGACATTTGGATTCCTGTGGTTGTGCGTGTTTTGGTTCGAGGATGGGGGGGAGGGACAGGGAGGTTCCTAGATCGGTCATTGTAACAGCTATGAAAATTCTGATATGGAATGCTTGGGGAATTAAATCCAAGTTAGAGGAGTTGGCTGTGGTGACGATGGAATGTAATGTCTTCTGTGTTGTTAAAAGTAGGTTGACAGCTGGGAAATCCATCCACTTGCAGGGGTTTGCTACGTATCATTGGGGTAGATCAGGGGTGGGGTTGTTCTTGTGGGAGTGATGAGTTTTAGCAAAAGAGGTTCTAGGACTGAAAGGTGGTTCCCTTTCCTGTTCTTTACTCCTTAGAAACAGTAGGGTTAGAAGTTGAGGGTGTGAATGGCACTTGGGGGTTTGCTGGGGCTAAAGCTCGTGGGAGTACTCAGGATGGTGATGAACTGTTGGCTGTGTGTAATGTTGGCTGCTCTAAAGTTACTTGTATGGACTTTAATGTGCATCATCCTGTTTGGATTGCATGCACTGCTAACCCCAAAAGAGTAGTGCATGTCAAATTCTCAGGGAAGGCTGGACTTTCCTTAATCTCTTCTGCTTCTCCGACTTTTTTCCGTTGGCGTCGGGATCGGGTGAATAAGTATTGCTTCGAGTATGTGTGGCTGTCGGGTTCTTTGTTGCACAGCGCGAGCATATTTATGGCTTCAGTGTTGTTGGCACTGTGATACAAACAAACAGAAGCCAGTGGAAGTTATCTCTGGCCTCCAAGGTCCTTTGAGTGACTTTGTTTTGGGTGACCAGTGCAGTAGTAACCACTTCCCCATCTGGGTTATTTAGCAGGGAAGGTAAGGGGGAGGCTCCCCAGGATTCTCTGCACTGGTGTTTTTCCAGGGCCAATTGGGATGCCTTTGGCCAGGCTATGGGAGCGTGTGAGTGGACTGAAAGTTCCGTTAAGTTGATAGTCCAGGTCTTTATTGTCAAGATCAACTCCGCTATGCAGGATTCACTAATGGTGGCATGGTCGGGTGGGCGCAGCATCAGCCTTATTGATAGTCTATTGGATTGTTGAGTGGCTCTTCACCAAAGACAAGCTGCGACTCATAGTACCTTCTGGGAGGCCTGTCCTGTCGCTTAGTACTGATTTTGCTCTGGTTTTATTTTCCTATTTGAACCTGGCTTCAGTGATGCTGGCAATGTGATACAAACAAGCAGGGTGTGGTTATCTCTTGGCCTCCAAGGTCCTTTTAATGTTTTCAGTGGCGCGGATCGGGCCCAGCTTCTTCTTGACAACTTCATTTGTCTGGAGTCTGCTCCGGTGTGGGCTTTGGATTAGGCAACCTGGAGTCCATCTGGAAGGGAGAGGAGAGACGCAACACCCTCGATACCCATTTCTCCGCCACTCGATCCGCCCGGTACATTTGTAGTGGTACATTTAGAGTGGTTCTTGGGGGCCTTGTGTTCCACACCTGTGGGAGCTCTCTTGGTCGTGGTTGAGTCCTGCCCGTTGAAATCTGGGCCCACAAGCTGGCTAAGTGCCCTGCTGTCCAGACTGGGTCCCAGTTGTCTTCAACCAACCAAGTGTTTTAAGAACTTGTGTTCACCATGGCAACCCATCCTTGGCGAGTATACACTTGCTCATTAGGTGCACTGAAGTGAATTTCTCTATTGGAGCAATGCAAGCTGTGTGCACCTAATATGTACTTTTTTTAATGTAAAGGGTAGGTCTTATACTACATGCCGGCCGGAGGGAGCTCGTTCATTGGCTCCTGATGCAGGGCAACAGGTGCAACACAAGATATTGAAAGTAGGGCTCAGTTGTCAGGTGTCAGAGTTGTGATAAAAGAAATTAAAAACCTTATTTCGAATCTGGCTACACCATCTTTATGAACCCTTAAGTAGTCCATATCATGACACATGGAAATTTTAGCAGTCCTGTTGTGCTGTAGGAAGGTTATCTTGTGTGGCAACCCTGGTATGGGCCAGCTCATAGTTATGTAAGCCAAGATTAAAAGTTAGGGCTACCCTGTCTTCAGTTTTCATGGAAAGATTATCGTAATAACTGATTCATCAGGAGTTATAACACTGATGTGTTAGTTCAGGCAAACCCACTTTTAGGGACAGCTGCAGTGGTTCTTTGTGAATAGCACCAGTCTGAGCAGTCAGACCTGTCCAATAAAATGTTGGTGTTTGCAGAGGCATTTTCCAAAGCAATAGTTCGGTTACCAGCAGCCATTCAGAGGCAGTGATCTTGCAGAGAAGGTGTGGCCTCTTTAGCTTCATGACAGTTATTACACAGCTGGTAGTAGCTCTCTGTTTGGTAGGTGTAGCTTCAACGTTTAGTGACCTGGTTGTACTTACAGAGTCATTCTGCACACAGTATTCGTGGGTTTTGGGCAGAAGCAAGGAAGGCAGCCTATGATATTTTACTCTTTAGGTGGCACAGCTGAGTCATTTTATTCTTTCTCTGGTTCCAGTTCAGGACAGTGCAAAGTAGTAAAGTGCAAAGACCAGGTTCATTACTTGAATCTATAATTATTAGGAGTTTGGGAGGATGCGTCATTCCCAGCAATTGTTGTATCAACGGCATGAGAGGCAGTTTCGCGTGCTTGTAACACCCTCATGAAAACGACGGAGCAAATCATCAAATGGCTACCTACCAATTTCGATACTCTCATTATACTCTAGATCAGTTACTTATTAACGATGTTCACACTGTTTACTGGAAGAGAAAATGGAGAAATGAATGGCACCAAACTGATTTTACATCCTAAGCGAACATTTGGTGTACAAGATGCTCGTTTAGACTTGCCGAAGTTTAACCGAATGAGGGGCAGCTAAGCAGGCCTCACTGCAAGATCCAGCCCTAACGGTTGCACACGGTGGCCCACTAGTGGAAATTGTCATTATAGACATGCTATGTGGCCTATGCGTTGTTTTAATTAATCATCAGCGCTGCAGTCAGCCATCTCACAAGAAATGTACAACAGAAATGTCGAGCCATCTGTGGGAAAATCACATCCTTCTAAACACTATAATAATCTTAACTTAAATGTAAGCATCTGTAACACTGGATAGCTCTTCCCAATGAAAATGCTTTCAGGACCTCATCAATAGAGGCATAGTTTGTTCTGGCCATTCATGCACAACCTATTATCCTTTAACGTGATGTCACTCCTCATGTAGGAGTGATCAGGAATACGTGAAGTCTGATGCAAGCCAGGTAGAGCAAGAAACATCAAAAACAATGTGGTTCGTCCGTGTAGGTAATAAAACACTGATAGTGGGCATGATGTTCCATGTACTGCTTCTTGCGTTTGTATGTAAGAGCAAGAAGACTTTACTGATCACTTGACTAACATAAAACCCAATTCAGTACTGGTACAAGCAGCGGTATGCCATGATGCTAATATGAAGAGTCAGAGGCAATCACCCTGTTGAATTTACCGTAAGATACTCTAAAGGAATGTTGTGTAGTCTTCTATTTCAGGGATGAGTGCTGAATAGCTTTCCCTGGGTGCCTGCGTAGAATGAGTGCATCAACGCGGACTGCTGCTACACTAATCCTTTCTGTGGTGCCTTACAGGAAACCCTAGAAATCATGCCGAATATACGCTGTTATAGTTTGTTCCACGTTATGTTTTCAGAAAACAGACTGTGTGACACCGCGTTTCCTTCCACAACGAGTGCAAAAAACACGTAAACATTCCACGGCGTAGACTCTAACAGTAACTGTGTAGAGGCCACCAGTATGATATCTATATGTTTTTGTACTCATAGTGCAAAGAAATGTGGTGTCATACAGTCAGTTTCCTGAAAACATAATCTGGAACAAACTATAGGTTAATCATGTTTTAAGAGGTAGCAAATCCGAGGCTGACCCAGCCTGCGGCATGAAGCTGTCTTGTTCAAGAAGCAGAAAAACGAACGCTGAAACAGTTTGGTTGGAAGATACCTTCCTCAGAAATCTGAATAACTTTCTAGACAGTAGTCGCATGCAGGATTACGATCTCAAAAAGTTGTCGTGGATTACATCTGAAGAAGGTATCGCTATGATTTTATGCTGTCAAAATGCAGTGTTGTAAACCAAAGTAAAAAGTAATTCAGAGTTTGTGCTCCTGGCTCTTAAACGGGAATAAACCAAAAATGTTTGAAGACTTCTTCGGTTTTACATGGAGGGGAGGGCCAGTTAGACGCAATTTCTGTTAGAATTTTGATTTTCATGTTATTTGGGGATTTGTCGCACTCCCAGCCAAAGCCGTGACATCATAAGGAGAGAGAGGCAATTTTTCTAGATAATTTCTATCGAAAATTCGTAAGATCTTTTGCATGCCATAATTAACACGAGCACGGGGCAGCATAGGGCCTTCTCTTCCCGGAAATGCCAGGGGTAGCGGAAGTAAAGCATGAACCTCTAGCGTACGGGATAAGTCATTCTAACCGTCAACGTTATTACGTCAATATCTAATGCTTTCTGAAAATGACTTACACGGATTTTCTACCATATTAAATTGAATACCTTCCGTCACATGACTGTCTGACTAAATTAATTTAATACAATTACAAGCTGTGACTATGATCAAGCATGAGGGGCTCTACAGAGAATCAGATGCTGGCTAGAAGCAGTGCAAGGAGGCATGAACATGGATCATGGGAAAAGAAGGCAACCTTCACAATCAGCCTTTTTTGCTTTGGCATTTTTTGCAATGTCATATCACATGGAGGATTGGAAAGAAACGCTAGTATTCTAGACTGCAGCATGGTCTTCAGCATCGAATAATATTGTCTGTTGGTAGGGGTACAGCGAACTAAGTGAATTATAATGTAATGGTAACCAAAGCCTGTCAAAATTCGGCATGTTTCAAGCTTTAGGGAAAGATTCACTTAAGTCACTTTTTATTACATTCTTCGTTTTTATTTTAATGTTCGTCAATTTGATGTAACATTGTTGGAAAGGTCAATTTTATGCAACGTTGTAGAAAACGAAAATTTTACGCAGTGTTGTTGAAAAGATCGATTTTATGCTGGTTACTGTATTTCCTCGACTAATCACTGGAGTTACAGCAGTGAAAATAAAAAGTACCGGAACTCGAATAAACACCAGGGCAACCTTTTGAAACATATATATTCAAATTGTGCGTACTGACACCTTCACAATAGATTGGATAGTGGGAAACTAACAGATAAAACAGTACTTTAGAGCTAAACAACAAAGTCTTGTTCTTCTCCAAAACAGACCATAATAATTAAAGCCAAAAATGCCAGAACAGTAGGAAAAAAATTTTGTTTTTACGATAGTGCACCTTGCAGTGTTATTAAGAAAATTTAAAACTTGTTTCTTGCAGTTGATCGTACAGTGAGGATCGGAATTGGAATTTTTCCTGGCCAAAACGATCAATCCTCATGCTGCAATCATTAATAATACGTAGCTGTAAGTCATTAATGGGGGTTGCAAAATTAATGAGAATAGCAAAATTAGTGGGAAATATCGTAATTGTGATAATCGAGGGAAGCTTAAGAATAGAGCAGTGACACGACGTAGTATTATTGTATATAACTCTATGCTGGAGCCTTAATGGGTTAGCTGCAAGGGGCACTGCAGAGAGAAACAGAAGGGCGTCATACTGAAGCCGATGCTGTGAAGACTGATTTCTTAGACCTAAAACGCGCGATTTTTGTTTGTGGAGAAAACAACGTTATTTTAAGCCTAAGAAATCCGCTCTTCGGTTGTTTTTCCCTCCATTTTTGTGTAGTGCACCTTGTAGTTATGCCCTCCAAAACCCATACTGGTGCCAATATGGCGGCAAATGTCACTGCTCTACAAATAAGCCCTACTTTAACCAACATTATTAAAAGCTTTTACTGGCTAGCTAACAATTAACAGGCTTTAGGCTCAAGCCTACATGTAGAATCTTGTGTGACAGTCTATTAACAAATCATCTTTATTAGAAAATAATATTCTTTATTTAACATACAGGGCGGATTACAACATTCTTTCTTTTATCGTATAAATATATAAGTACATTTCAGAAGAAAGTAGAAACCAAACACCCTCTCCAGCTGCTCATCGCGATAAATTGTGCTATAGGAATATTTCGTCATTATACATTAGGATTTTCTGGTACAATATTTTCAGAACTCCATTTATTTGTCGCACTTGTCTTTGATTTGTTAATTCACTGTTGACCTCCAAAAATATCTTGCGGAATATTTTTTGCAAATGGGGTCACGTCAAAGTTCAGTGACACATTTCAATATGTGCTTGTAAATACATGTCTGGTAATACCTTACTCCAGAGTTTGCGAACACATATTGTAGAAGGGAAACAATGGGACCGTCCATAAATTATGTAATGCTTATTTTAGCCTTTTTTGTTTATCCCCACTTTCCCCTAACGAGGTTTACACATAACGTAACTTTTTTTAGATGTACTTTTATTGTGTATTACCTCTACTTCCTGAATCAACTAAGATATGCTTTGCGATGCTAAAGATGAAATTCTTGGACCATCCCAAGACGAACTAATGCAAAAGCATCCATCAAGAATGTTTTCATTAATCAAGAAAGAAAGTTAGAAGTTGGAAGGCGATCAGATACCACCCTAGTTCCAAGGAAGTTCCAAGGTAGAGTTTGTTCCACATTATGTTTTCAGAAAACTGACTATAGAGCAGTGACATTTGCCGCCATATTGGCACCAGTATGGGTTTTGGAGGGCATAACTACAAGGTGCACTACATAAAAATGAAGAGAAAAACAACAGAAGAGCGGATTTCTTAGGCTTAAAATAACGTTGTTTTCTCCAACAACAAAAATCGCGCGTTTTAGGTCTAAGAAATTACTCTTCACAGCATGACGCCCTTCTGTTTCTCTCTGCAGTGCCCCTTGCAGCTAACCCATTAAGGCTCCAGCAAAGAGTTATACTACAATGATACTACGTCGTGTCACTGCTCTATATAACGCCACGTTTCCTGTTGCTATGAGTACAAAAAACATGTACATATCCCACTCGTAGACGGTAACAGTAACTGTGTAGACTCTACAAGTGTGATATCACATATTTTTGCAATCGTAGTGCAAGGAAATGTGGGATCATACAGTCAGTTTTCTGCAAAAATAATGTGGAACAAACTATAGTAAAGGGGTAAAAACTGCGGCTTCAGACCAATTCTACACGTCACAAGGAAAAAAAACTGCCTGTTGTATGTTGTGTAAAAGGTAGTAATGTGAATATACCAAATTTGGTCAGAGATGGTGTTGTAAATGAGTGACACCATCTCTAACCGAATTCCGCACGTTCACATTACCACCTATTTACACCAACAGCAGCAAATAAACACATTTCTAAAGCACGAAAGAAAGGTTATGTTCAGTCGAGGTATTAATTTCACATTTTTTTTTTTATTCGGGAACCTCTATAAATAAAAACAGCCAAATCTCCACACTGTGTTAGTCTTTAACACTGCAGATGTCCAAAACTTTTACATATTTTTAAATAGTGAAAAAGAAAAATCCATTTCACACTGTAGAATCGAGTTCTAAAACTGCTGCAACACCTCTCGCTTAGCAAACATGTTTTAAATCGGTAATTGGAAATGTATAGTGGTCATGTACAGTAACGACATTCCAAAAACTTTTCCTAAAAAAATAAAATAACTCACAGCCGGTACCTGCTAACGATGAACTCAACCATCAAAACAGAATAATATATATTACATCTTTTGATCAAAGATTATTAAAAGTTGCAGCAAAACCATTCATTGCAGAGAGAGTTAAGGGAGGCTAAGTAAATCGTTTTTGGAAACTGTCCTTTCATGTCAACAGAATGTCTTTTATGTCTAGCAATATAGGAGAGTCTACAAGACCCAGTGAAAGGTACTATTCCCAAATAAAGCTTGGCTCGTTTACGTCAACTCTTCTGAAAGGCCCTAAGGAATTTATTCTCGTCCACTACCCACTATTCAGGGTCCCACTTGGACGGCCTATCCAAGAAATTGTAAGATCCTTCAAGATCAGTTCCTTTAAGTTCTTGCAAGAAGAACAAAACTTACAAGATCCTGCCACTGGATCCTGCTTGTTCCAAGATCCTACATCTTGCACCTGATCTTATGCAAGATCCTGTAGGATCTTGGTGTGGATACTGCAGGATCCTGAAGGATTCTACAGGATCTTATCTCTTTGTGCGAGATCCTGTAGGATCCTACAGAATCTCGTACCAAGATCTTGCAGGACCCCTGTAAGAACTTAATGTTCATTAATAAGCTGCAGCTTAATAATTGTGCATTGCAGGAAGACTCAGGATGAGCAAACTAAACTGTCTCAGGAAGCGCTTTGTCCTTTGGTGTCCATAGGATTTTTTGCATATGTTAACAAAATGGGAGAGTCTACAACGGCTAAAAAGTTAACTTTCCAACGAAAGCTTCCTCACTCACTTCAACTCTTCTGAATGCCAATAATTCTCTTACACTACCTTACATATTCAAGGTAATATCACGGTTTGTTCTTAAGTTGCAGCATTGTGCATTGCAGGAAGGGTTAGGGTGAGCCGCTTAAAACAGTCTCGAGAAGTTCTTTGCCCTTTGGCACCAATAGCATCTTTTGCATATCTAACAAATTGGGACTCTACAACACCCAGGGAATGGTGGACTTTCCAAACCAAGCCTCGTTCACTCACTTCAACTCACATGAAAGACAGTACGGTAGTCATTGTCTTCCACTAATATGTTCAGGTAAATGCCACTTTAGTTCATTTGCTAGTCGCAGCATAATGATACAGGCTGGAACTGTGCATTGCTGGAACTTAAGGCAGGCGAACTAAGTTGGCTTGGGAAGCTCTTTGTTCCTTGTGTCAACAGACCCTCCCGCATATCTTAACGAAATGGAAGAGCCAGCTAACAACAAGCAAAGACAACAAGGTTAAATGGCCCTAATCACAGTCTTGCGTCTTGTAAACAGGTGCCTTTTTTTTATGCGCATTTCAAAGCGCATCGTTAAAATGCACTTTCTTGTGGCCATGTAAATATAGCAATTGCCTTTAAGCCATAATATAATGAAGCATTACATGCGTGAAAAGATAGACAAGGTAAGTGAAGATGTTGATTTACACTCTTGAAGTTTGAGGAGCAGATACTGAAAAAGAATGGACAATTTCTACACTTTTTTATTACAGAATAACGCCATCAAGCATCACTGATGTGGAGAATAATCCTCTTAATGGGATTTTGATAATAATCGACAATAATTTATGCGTAGATTAAATATTTTTTTTATAAGAGTGAAAAAGATGAATGAATATAAAATAATGATGGTCAATATGTACTGATTGATGAGTGAGCTGATGATTCATTTAGCCTTCTTAATGTTGCTGTCATCAACACCGTTGGTCAGAAGAGCCCCGTTAGAACTGAAGCCATTGCTTATGTTACCATTTTCCACTAAATTTGTAGGCATTCCATTAGAGATGTAACCATTTTTCCTTTCCTTTTGTTGTTTACGGAAGAAGTCGGAGATGATGAGACGGAAGAAGAGAATGGTGCTCGTAAAGACGATGGTGGACACGCTGATGCACCCACATACGTATACAACAAATGGAACTTTGTCACGGTTTAGGACAAGCCAACGGGTCATCCAGGCTAATGTCATGATGCGGAAGACAACGTATGTACCTAAAAGAGAAGAAATCGTGGAAACAGGAGCAAATAAGACCAAATCAGTCATCTGAACTAATTGGGACCAAGGGATAGTTCGAGCAGTGGCGTAACTAGGGTTTTGTAGTGAGAGGGCAACACTAGGCATTTAGCCGAATGGTGTGGAGGGAGAACCAAATAAGAGCCACGGAAGCTGATGCATTTTTGCTATTTTCAGGCTTTTTCTGGCCTTGTAAAGTGCCGTTGGAAACATTCTTACAAAACCAGTTTTGCTGACTGCATTATACGCATAAAAAAATTTTGTAATGTAAATCTTTCAGTTTTTCATATTAGATACTTATTTTTAAACACTGATACTTTGTTAGAAATGTTGGGAATTTTAAGCAAAATATGGAGTTAGTAATTCTTACTGTTTATCTTTACTGATTTTTGTATTTCTCCATTTGTAACCTGGTTACTTTAGTGATTTAAAGGAGAAACAGTAGAAGTATAATTAGCTAAGATGAAAGTTGAGTCTTTGACCTCAAAATGCAGCCATCTGACGGTAAATAAGTTTTCAGCTATGGAAAAAGTGACTTGGCCAATTTGCTGAATAAGCTTTCAAAATCTCACAGAGGGGGCGAATCGCTCCTTTCCCCCCACCGCCACCCACTAGTTACGCCACTGAGTTCGAGTAACTGATAGCTGAGAAAATCTAATTTTCATGCAAACCAAAGAAATGACACGTTAACTTGGATAGAATTTTGTATTCGCAGAGTGTGCTAAAATGTACAAGGGGATTAAATAAAGACTAGCTGTAGCCCGTGCTTTGCAGGCAGGCCAGATGGGTATAAGGTTTTATGTTTTAGTGTCCCTTCTCCCAACCTGTTAATTTTAATGCTTTAACCTATCCAAGGCCAGTTGTCTATTATTGCGCATCGGTTAAAAATGGAAAGCCAGTATACTACATATAAAATAAACAATCTGTGACTTTTGAAGCAAACCTTTCTCCGTTCTCAAGCAATAAAAGATACAGCTATCAAAGTCAAGTAAGCATTTTAAAATCTATAATGGATATAGCGATTGGCCAGGTTCCTCTAGAGCAGTTTTCAAACTGCATAAGGTCCATTTTACTTATTATTATAATTTTTTTTTCTTGTGCTTTTGAGTTTTGACGTTTTTATGAATTTTAAAGTGTTTAAGTTGACTTTGGCTTCTTAGCCATACCGTTTATTGCTTGATAACGAAGCAGGGATTGCTTTGAACGTCGCAAATTCTTTATTTCATGTGCGCTATATTGACTTTCCATTTTTAAACATTAAGTCTTAGTTCTTATACGTTTTCATATTATTATTGTGCATCTCAGGACATCCTAGAACTTATGTTGCAGCTTCTTTTTTGCCCAATTACGTGCCGCCGCCATAACTGTCCAGTTCCGCCCAGTACAGTGTACGCTCTTGTCACTAAAGCTTTCCAGTGGCGATAAACACAACAGATGGTGCTCCGTGCTAAAATTTGTTTGCTAAATTTTTCATCTCATCATAGTTTGGTTTTCGTTGTTGCAGGAAGTAGTCAAAGCCCTGGGGCCTTAGGGCTTCGTCAGGCAAATGAACAGAAGCGGTTAACGCTCGCTATAAACCCTTTTTATACAAAGTGCCAATCGTTGCTTTCTAGTATTTTGAAGCAATTCAACTGGGACCACCAAGCCACATTTAAGAAATAAATAAGTAATTCAGTCATGTCAGCACCCTAATTTTGAGGCCATTAGACTTCAAAATCTGAGACTTAGTGTTTTAACTGTAAGATTTAAGCAGAAACCCGGAACGTTTCATTTTGGTCCTCAATAACGCACCAACTTTTTGCTGGCTGACAAAGTTACTTTCCGTGAATCACGCAACGTTGCGCAGTAGTAATGATAGATCTCATGCAACGAAATAGTTGACAATGCACAGCTGCGAGTTTTTCACGCGTCTAAATTGTTGCCAATGAGCCCTGCTGCCATACCTTAGTGTAATCATCGTATGAATGTTGTACCAATTTCTGTTAGGAATCATAACTCAAACTAGCTTGATCTTCTAAGATACCATTGAAAATTAACCCGGTTTGGTCAACCTAAAGTCAATTGGGTTTTATTGATATGTCACCTTGGGGTGGCCAAACACGAAAGTCGACAAAACGTCGTTGCAGGACGAAACGTCGCATCTGGTGGAGAGACCCCGCCCCACGAAACTAGAAGGAGCTTCGCTTTGTCGTCGTGAGATGCCTAAAGATGTCTCGCGACAACGTCACATCCAGTGTGTGGTGCTCAGCTCATTCCTATGGTTTTGGAGACCTCTGCATCATGCTGAGTAGGGATAGACAGATATTAAAATCGGTATCGGTATTTACAGATATTATCGGTATTTTTCATGCATTGGTATCGGATCTGTATCGGTGTTTATTTACAGATATTTTGCCAATACGACCATCTTCCAAGCACACTGGCTATTCTGCCTAGCTTGAGAGAAACCTTTCCTGTATAGCACCGCTCGCATCGCATGACATCATCTGGACAGCGTCTCGGTGAATTTAACGCGTGCGTACTGTCGGCTTTTTGCAATTAGGCCTTTCTGCAGTGTGGACTGGTTTTTTTTATGGTCAGAGGTATGAATGAGTTTGACTTTTTTACCTGTTGACTTTTTTTTTTTTAAATAGTTATCAGTATCGGAATCTGTATCGGAATCTGTATCGGTATCTGTATCGGATCGGAGTGAGGGGAAAATATCGGTATCGGATCGGATCGGTATTTTTCTGTATCGGTCGATCTCTAATGCTGAGACACGTTTCGACAAAATGTCCTGTCATGCGACGTTTTGTCGACTTTGGTGTGCGGCCACCCTAGGTGGCCACACACCAAATTAGATGGTTAGTCGCACGACAAAACATTTTGTTGTAACCTGTCTCAACGTGCTCCTGACGTCTCCAAAACCATAGCAATGAGTTGAGCGCCACACACCGGATGAGACACGGTCGCAAGACGTATTTAGGCGTCTCACGACAACAAAAAGAAGCTCCTTCTAGTTTCATCTGGTGAGATGCGACGTTTTGTCGACAATATAAGATGTACTGTGAGGGAATCAGAACGAAATAAAAAAAAATTAAGCAGGTGTACATGCATCACGTATGCAAAATTTAAGCTTTGTTTTGCCAAAAACTTGAAAATAAATTTGAGATATATCTCATCTCAGATGGATCTCGCCGAAATATCTCAACCTCGACTCAACTTGCAAAAGGACTGTTTTGATATTCATGTCTCGACGGCAACAGTTATTCATACAGGGGATTCAGATTGTCGAGTTCAGCAGTGCAGTTACCTCATTACACATTTACTGCAGGAACGTTTTTATGGGGGAGAGGGGGGGGGGGGGGGGGGGCGCCCCCCCCCCCCCCCCCAAAAAAAAAAAGTTTGGCCAGTTGGAAAATCAGTCGGCAAAATTGCATAATTTTTTGATCAATCGGCAAATCAGTTGGAAAAATTACATAAATTGTTTGGCTACATGGAAAATTATGTCGGTAAATTTCTGGTTTACACCCCTCCAATTTTTATCCTTCCTGACGTCTCTGATTTACTGTAGATTCCCATTAAAGTTTGGTGCAGCAACGCTATCTACTACAGCTTATGCCAATTCAATGCTAAAAAGGTTGGTAAAATGAAGAAACGGTCAGTTTCATATACAGAGGTGATACTTACTAATATTGACAAGGCTGTTCAATCGGAAGACATTGTTTTCGTTATTATAGCCTTGTAGCTTTAAGAGTTGTCTAGAGTGGAGAAAGATACTGTTCACTTCAACTAACAGAGATACTATGCCGAAACCAATATACCGTCCAGTCCACATAGAAATTGTAAAACATAACGTAACCTGTAAAAAAATAAATTGTTTATCAGTATATAATGTAACAGAAATATTCATGCAACAGTTAAGCTTAGTCCACCATTTGCTCCGAACATTAACGGTATTTAGATTTCAGAAGATCATGTTCTAAATATTTCTTTTGAATCTAGAAGAGGTGCCCCTTTCATGTATCCACCCATTATCAATGTGGTATTTACGATTGCTTTGCGTAAATGAAAATACCAGAGGAAAAATTCACACAGCCAAACCAGGAAACTCTTGTATACATAATGTGTTATTGAAAACCAAATTGCATTGCAAAGCTTCTTCCCTCCATCAACGTAAACTATGTCAAAGCTGGAAGATTAATCAACTACGGCCACAATTTATTGCAGCCATGCATTTTTTTCCCTCGTGTTGTTAACGCAATTCACTATAGTGTCCGCGGCCTATCTTGAGTTCGCCGCGGAACGAACACAGGTAATCGATTGTTCGTTTTTGGTAGCAGAGTGCCTTGTTGATATCCAAGATGGTTACAAAAACAACGGCGGGCCATCGACTAAAGTCGCCCCCTCCAGGAAGACGTAGCCGCTCATAAAATACTTGCAGGACTTAAGATAGGCCATGCACACAATAAATGGCTATTTATTCACTAAATTCCAAATTTGCTAATCACCTGGCGATGGCACTATTGCCAACCAATTCTTCAGTATTGAGCTTCGTTAATTGTGTATTACGTAATCAACTGCTGAACACTGACTTAGTTTACTGAAGCATACAACCGACTAAAAGTTGAAGCGACTGAAGTGGGTTGCGCTGATTGAGTGCGCAAAGCGAACGAAAATCAGTGTTTGTTAACCACGAACAAGCACAAGCCAGTAAGTAAGCAAACACGTCGTCAGCCAGTGTGTGCAAAAACAATAGTGATTTTGGCGAGGAGAAAACTGCAAATGGCGAGTTCATTTTAACATCTACTGACCAAATGGCGAATGTAGACCAATTCACATTCGTAAAGGTTGTACATTCTCAATTTAAACAGTGCTATTTTAGCCACATCACTCAATTCGCTCGCTCTACATGCGTCGTGTTAGGTACAATGTGGTTAACCAAAGACAGTATTTTTGCATACTTACAGCTGCGTGATGAATTATAAGCTCGTATGTTCCACGACTCCTAGGATTGTACTTGATCATGTCGATAAAATCAAATGCAAAATAACCTGGAAAGAAAAAAAAAATAACATTTATTTAGTTGCACAGTTAACAGCAAAATATTTACGAATGCATATTACCATCAAATATTGTCAATTATAGAGTTGAACTAATCAGAAAAACTGATTGAACTAAGCTGTCATCATCATTTCATTAATAAAGGTTCAAATTTGACTTAGACCCCCCCCCCCCTTCCCCGCCCCTCATCTTCAACAGCTGGCAATGGGTACGATATACCACAATAGTATTTAGTCCATGTGAAACCTTACGGCTTCACTTATGCAACACAATCGTGTCACTAGACGCTACTAGATAGTTTGAAATTCAAGATGGCGCTAATTTTGCTACTTCGAGTCGTAACCAGGAAAATAGTTTCTTCAGCAGCATTCTTCATCCCCTTATCACCGATTAATATGAATAAACACATTTCAGCTAACGTGTATCCGTGTAGCTTGGTCAATGGATTTTACCGCCGCAACTTTCTCAGGATTACACAAAATGATTGCCAAGGTTTTTTCAAGGTTTTGTAAGAGAAGTTAAAGCCAATTTCAGGGATCTTTGTAGCGACACCGATTAAAAACAAATGTTTGAAAAGGGCTTTCACCTTAAAGATGCCTACCCTCTTCCTATCTCTGCCACATCCCTAGGAAAGCTTTGACACGGAACTCGGTCCTTGTAAATAAAGTAGCCTAATCTAAAATACAAGCACACTGTAGTGGTATCCTCAACGATACCTCACCCGCCAATCGCTCCTCGAAACAAACAAAAAATAAAGGACTTATCTCTCGAACATATTAAGACACACGCTAGTATGTTTCCCACCAAGGTTCAACGACAACATTACCGTCCGTCCTATCCAGTTAAAATAAAAATGAGCATGGTGACCACTAGACACTTGTGTCTTTAGGATCGTTTCACTTTGGTTCGTAACAACGAGTTAACCTTTTACTGGCGGACAAACCCTCCCTATAAAAACAAACAAACTTCTTGAAATGTCCTTCTCATCGTCGTGGGACAGATAACCCAGTTTGGGTTCGTACTCCCTTAACAACAAACAACAACAACAACAACAACAACAACTACTACTGGATGTATGCTCCTGGGTGTGTTGTTTGTATATCCGCTTTGGATTTCTCCAGCTAAATTGTCCAGCTCATCGTCGTGCTCCCTAAAACAAAAGACAACAACAACAACTGATATCCAATTATGTAAAAATTCTCGTGCACAAACGAACTCTAATACACACTGCCTGCCGGCCGTGCTAATTAAAATTGCTCAGTATTCTAGAATCACAGTTGCAACATAACCAAATGCCACAACAAAACGTGAGTATGTTAACAACAATAGCACGAATGAAGAATTGTTGCTGTGATCCCATTGTTGATATTGCAAGTTCGTCAAAGGGTTTTTAGCGAGCGTTAACCGCACCCGGTCATCTGCCCGACGAAGCCCTAAGGCCCTATGTCTGCAACACCCGGAAGTTGCAAGTTGCAAGTTCGATGGCCTTCTCAACAAAGACTAATAAACATGTAAACCTAAAGGACTTTAAAAATGGATTTTTAGTTTTTCATCGTATAATTGCTACGAAAAAAAAAAGAATCTTATCATTGTGGACCAAAATTATGTGGGATTCCCACATCCTTGTTAAGGATTCCCGACAAGCTTTTCGGCAGTTTGAAGTCGTGATATCAAATGCCAAGCTCTTTCACCAAGTTATTTTCTCCGATTAAGACTTCAAACGTTAAATGAAACACTTAATATTGCGCAATAATCAATTTTCAGATATTTCATTTAACCTTCGAAGTATTACTCAGCGGGAATCCTAAGTTTTGTTTTGGAGAGGTCGGCTTACGTAAGATGCTCGTCTACAAGATGCCTCAGTGTTAATTTTTTCGACGTTAGTGTTTTTGTGTTTAAAATGTTCAAAAAGTGTCTGCTTTTTAACGTTTAAGTGTGTTTAAACAATGTTTGTATGTTTACGAGTGTTCACACGCCGTTTCTTGAGGATTATATAGCCTAGATGCCGTTTTTGCGTTTACAAATGCGGAGATGACGGTTTTATGTTTAGCAGTGTTCAAACGGTGTTTTTGTTTTTAGCCGATTCAGGTTTTTTTTTAAAAACCTAATGTTAGTAGTTGTTTAGCTACATATAAAAGTAACCCTACAAATTTCCAAAAATATACAAATTGTCACACACGCGTACACAAAGGAAGGTTTTTTTTTTTTTTAATTAAGCATATACAAAATCTCTATAAAATTAAAACAGGAAAAAAAGGGAAGGGGTAGGCATTTTTCAACTTGCGTGGAAAAAACGACATGCACAGTCAAAAGGATTGTGATAGAACCGTAATAACCACTTAACCCAAATAAACGTTCACTTTCCTTAAGGAGAGCAAGTAATTCATCATACAAACTACTCTGCTCTCATCATAAATCGTGAGCAGCAATTGACCTGTCAAACTCTCTCTATACCTATTTTTGCCGCAATTAGGTTAAACGTTCTATTACTTATTGCACAAATAGATTTCTTAGCTGAACTTTTAAATGACCTCGGCTTTAAAACAGTTTTAGAATTAGAATTTTAAGTACTATTTCTTGCCAGAGGTGATATGAAAGAATCAGTTCGAAATTAACGTTTGTTTGAATAAGGTTTTGTAGCGTTTTTCTTGTGTTATTTCAGTGTTCTACAGTAACGGCCGGAATTTGGATGAAAGATAGCATAGTATACGAGACTGGGTTGGACAATATGGCCGCCGAAAGCGCCAGTGGTGAGATTGATTTGTCTTGTTGCCACTTTCAGTCAACCGAGAGCGACACCTTCAGTACAAAAGAATGCTGCCGCTCTTCCTGGAAACATTTTCAGGATAAACGAACATGCCACTATTTACTGAAGAGTTTCGTGCAGTTGAGAAATTTAATAGCTTTGTGTTAAAACGCTCTACGGAAATTTATTTGTTTGTACGTGTAAGCATGTAGTGTGATAGTATATATGTCCGTGGTGTAAGTCCATAAATATATAAGTTCCCTGATCACTGGGAATATAGTGTCCACGACCTATCTTGATTCTCCGCAGAACGAACACAGGTAATCGACTGTACGTATTTAGTAGCAGAGTGCCTTGTTGATATCCAAGACGGTTACAAAAATAATGGCGGCCGTCGGTTAAAGCAACCCCCTCCAGGAAGACGTGGCCGCTCACAAAATACTTGCAGGACTCAAAATGCGCCGCGCACACAAAAAGTTAGTGAATTACTACGGTTTTTGTCAGTTGCCGCTAATTGCAGTAGATGGCGGGACTCACCGTGCCAAAATCACCCATGCGATTTGCTTGGCCAATTCCCGAACAGATCTCGAAGAAATGAAATGGGCCACTCATGGCGGTCATTTGGCTTAATCTCCTCCCCCCCCCCTCCCATATTGTGGTAGGTCGAGCCGAATAGTTTGACCATGGATGGTTATTTACGGTACTTTTTTTTTTGGCGCTTTCAAATCCTGGAGGTAAAAAACAACAGCCTCTTCAGTTAAGCCGATGCTGTTAGAGCGGATTTTTTAGGCCTAAAAAAAATTTGTTTTGCCAAATCTCAAACTGCGAAGCGTATATAAAGAAAAGACTCGACTTGCTGACATTGTAGGAGTTGCCACTACATCCATAAAAATGAGCGGTGGGGGTCTTGCTGCAGAACGCGTTTCAAGTTGAGGGAGCCGAAATGTACCAAATTAGTCCTGGAATTCGGAGCTCAAGTGCCCCTTGCACTTACCTCAACGACTGCGGGTTCACAAATAACTTTTTTTACATGGACATTCCGAATCCCAAGAAAATGATGATTTTCAATTTTTCGTATTTTTTCAAATTACGTGCCTCGCTCGCTGCGGCTAATTACATAACATCAGGAACCCGCATGCAAAACTTGTCCGTGTAACCGAAACCTGACCAGCCAAAAACGTGATCCGATTGACGCCTCTGATCCGAAATGTCAGTAAAAAAGTTAACCTCGTATTGTTTCTGCTCAACAGCAATTGCAATGAGATAAATAAAAAAAATTGAGATTGCGATTAATTGCTATTTTCTTTTGAATTATTTCCCATATTCTTAAATCGTATTCTTCGCTGGAAACATCTTAGTATCAGCTCGTGTTGCAGTTAGAAAAGGCCTACTTAAATTCTAGGAAATCCCGTTAAAGATTCTTAACTTTTCCTTCTAAGCGTAACAAAAAATAAAATCGAAAGCGAATTTTACACACTCGCTTTCCATTCGTGAAGGGCGGTGAGAAAGATCATTGACCCAAACAATAGCTACGGTGTCCTCCATTTCTGTTGCGCAGCAGGGAAGCCGCCCACAGAATAAAATGGGGTCAGGGAGGTACATTCACTTTATTTACATCTTCCCAAGTAGAACAATGATTTACGCGAAAAGGAAGGAAGACTACCAAGATACGACTCCTAACGGAAATCGCCCACATTCATGTGGGTAAACAATCTCCCCTAGGTGTTTCACTTACACGTTTGTTTGTTCGTTGCTTGTTTTGAGAAATCTGACGACCAATCCTAAACATAAAAATGACCGAAAATAGACCGCGGTTGGGGTTAACGATACAAAACAATATCTCTCGTCCACCCACTATCTCCCCCCCCCCCTCCCTCATTATGAAGATCGAGCGCCCAGGTCTAATGATTTGGTGGTTGATAGAAGCGACAAGGGTGGCAACTGCTAGCAACACAATGCATCAGTAAGCAATTCATGGAAACCCAGTTTCCATTCCCCGCCCCCCACTTTTCATACCTCCCACCAAAAAAAAAAAAAAAGACTGTAAAAAAATAGCCGAGGAGAAAAAAAGCCACAAAAAAAAGTTACGAATAGTTTCCTGGTGAACTGGACTCTGCCTGGTGAAGTTCGAGTCAAGGTATTAAACCTAACTTACTAACCTAAAACAACTACACAAACGATGTAACGATTTTTTTCCCTTTTTTCTTCCATAGGTTTTATTTCCTCACGCTTTTTTTTTTTACGGCTGTTTTCCTTCTATTCAGCTTTATTTTTCCCGAAGCTTTTTTTTTTCCAGGCCGTTTTCCACCCGTTTCGTCGAATCATTTCCCCCCCCCCCCTGAATTGTCTGTTACGTTCGCGCTACTGAGCTCACTGCGGCTAAACATATAACATTATAAAACGCAACTGATCACAAATTCATTTCAGTTTATAGGAATGCTTCATTGCTATTACTTATTTTTTTTACCCTCAAACACGCGAAAAATTGGTCATAACGTCAACAACAAAGAAATCAACTCTATTGTTGCAACCTTGGAAGGGTTTCGGTCTCTCACATGTTTGCTACGAAAGGCGTGTATCCCGTCTATGTGTTTTTGCGCACACTGGCTAACAAACGCTGATTTTCGTTTGCTTCGCTCACTCAATCAGCGCCTCCGGACTCCATGCACTAACATATGTATATTTCCACCTGAAAAAAAGAAATTCGCCTTCGTACAACAAAGTTCAAACCTTTAGCCCGCCGGCTTTCCTATTTTTCTTGTAGGAAAGCAGAACGTAAACAGTTTTCAATATTTAACTGACTCCCACAACGACAGAAGCTTTTAGCAAGCGATTAATGCCTCATTCAGAGTGATGTGGCTTGGCGCGGCATCACCCAGAACGGCGCTGAGCCGTCCGCAGACTCCATGGGTTCGTGTACACTATTTTTATATATTTGATTGTGGGCAGAAAATAAATAGCATTTTCAATGTTAATCGAGTTTCACTAAGCCTTTAATTTTATTTTAGTTGTCCACAACGACAGAACCTTTAACCAACGGTTTAGTATTAAGTTGCACATACCTGAAGCGTTATTTTATCTATTAAAAGTTAAGTTTTCAGTTTATTGCGAACAATCATTCCGTTTACAACCATCGAATAACAACCCTCATTATTAGACGAGATTGATGGTTTTTTTTATTTTTTTTATTAATTTCTTTGAGCCTTAAGTCAGCCGAAGCAACTTAATGCTTGTATGGCTGAACCGGCTCAATTTTGAACATTACCAGACTTATAGAGAAGAAGATGTCTCTGGTAAAGGGAGGTGCCAACCCGGGGATTCGATCCGGGAAACCTTCCATCATCGTAGGGGCCGATAGATTGTCCAGAATTTGCCAGAATAGTTCCCATAGCCGCTGAAGGAGCATGGTAGCCTCTCACGCTACCCTATCCGGCAGTCCTGACGGGGACTTTGCCTGTGTAAGTAGTCATCGGCCATTCCGCATTGTTCTTGCGTGTCGGTAGCTCGGGTGGGCGGTGTGTCCCGGTTGTACAACACTGGCTGTATGTAGACAAGAGAGTAGGCCCCTTTAAGCTCAGACAACAAACAAGTTGCCTGCCATTTAACTTGGAGGTTTTGTTAGAGCACAAACACACAAACGCTCACTTGGTAATTTAGAGCACAACACACAGAATGAGGAAAGTCGTAATAAAGAGTAATAAATGAATCGAAGGAGGGAGTGACTGGAGCACAATTTCCCCTACGCGGCTGTCACGGAAAAATGGTGCCGCCGCCGTCAAATTTTTATCCTGGTCGCGTCTTTTCCGAGGCACGATTCTTCCCCTTCTTACAGGAAACACTAACTTTGACTAAGTTTGCAATTAAACGCGGAACTGTAGCACTCAAATAAACCGACTGTATGACCACTTCCCGGGTCAAAAGAGTTAAAAACAAGGTATGTACGGCGCAATGGTGTAATCAAATGTAAATCAACAGTATATCAAGCAGAGGTAATGCAGTGTAGTGTTACTGCAAAACACAGTAACGGTTCGGCCCCAAAATCATTAGTTTTCAAGAAAAGAGGGGGGAAAAAAGGTAATTTATTGTGCTGTGAATGTAATTTGCTCTAATTTTGTTTAGGTTAATTTGTCTTTTTTTCTGTTTGAATACGGTATACTGATCAGAGGAAAACATTGCTTTTTTTTTTTGTCCGTACTTTTTTTGGCCTTGTTTTTAATGAATTTAAATTAGCAGAATAAATTTAAAATAGGGGTTAACCCTATACTTGAAACAACATAGTAATATCTAGTCAACTTCCACGGGCCAGGCGATTAAATAAACGTCAAGTCTCAAAGCAGTAGGGTGCACAGACCCCCCCCCCGAGACGGCAGGGGCAACTTTTCGTAACAGGGCACAGTTGTGGACTTTTTTCTATCTGTTTTTACCATTTTCTGCCCCCTTCCTAGCCTTTTTTTTAAGTATGCGTTTTCTCAATACCAGCACAAAAGGGCATTACTTTTTTTTTTTACAAAAAGGCCATGGGCAATATGGGGCCCCCCCCCCGAGCAAGACACTATCGAGATATAGGCCGGGCGCTCAACGTATACCCGTTTGGGCGAAAATTAAATCCTAATTAAAATTCGGCGAAAGGGGAATTCCCGTTTAACCGAATCAAAATTTTCTCTAAAATATGCTTTCCTAATTGGAAGGAATTTGTGATTAGATGCGGTTTCTGATGTTAAACGTTTAGCCGCAGCGAATGCGCCAGCGCGAGCGAGGCACTTAATTTGAAAAAAAAAAAAATTATTCTGCAAACGGTATTCGGCAATACGGGCATTCCCATTTCATCGAATTTTAATTAGGGCTTACCCAACTGCACTACCGAGGTGGACACTGGCTCCAACCTCTAGCTACGCTAAGAAGCTGCTCAACCTTACTCAGTAATGATCTAAAGGTCACAAATACGTAGTACATCATCCGTATCTTGTATTCGCACTAAGCAAGTCTTTAATGCTATCTATTGCGACATTGCCCGTTTGTAGTTAGTTGACTCTTCTGCATATCAAGTTCTACAGTTCTACAGTAGACTCTACACAATGCAAATTGAACATTTCCGCGGAAAATGCTCCTCGATGACCCGCTGCCACATTTCAGCGATGTGCTCCGTACGAGATTTGTAAACTGGGCGTGGCTCGCGAGCAGCTTGATTGTAGCGTACATTTTCCTGGAGTCGGTGTGCCTTGTGGCTATCTAGAAGACCGCACCAAGGCTTGTCTGTGCGCGATCATGGTTTTGTTATTTGATGCCAATTTCTTTTATTACAGGTCTTCATCAATAGGGGAATCGGGGGAGGGGGGGGGAAATCGAAGACAAATAAAAAATATTGGGAGGGGGGTATAAGATAAATTTCAGGCTGAATTCAAAAAAGAGAA
>JAHWFP010093993.1:60415-88308 GCA_023313725.1 Lithobius niger | reverse complement strand
TTGTCTGTTCGAAAATGTCTAGTAACGGTTCACACTTGAGTGGGTTCTTCTACACAAAACTAGCATGCTCCTTCAACAGAAACAGGATTATAGTCTGTCCTGTTCTTGGTGTTATCTCGGTCTCTCTTCAAAATCTTCGGGGTGCCCTTCATTCACAAACAATATTTTTTTGTCTCTTCTAAAACAGCTAGTAATGTTCACAATTGAGTGGTTCTTCTACACAAGGCATTAGTTTGATCCGAACGCATTAAAGTGCACGTGTCAGCTGAATAAGCAAATGCAATTAGTTCGGATTAAATATTTAAAGACTGGCTGCAAAAAATTAAACTTATTTATTAACTGGTGGTGACATCCGTCATCTTATCACGACGGCCGAACGTTGGCATGCAATTTCTCTATTTATTTTAATTGGAGTTTCCTTGTTTGTAGTGGGGGTCAAGAGTTCAGCTAATGGTGTTTACTATACGAGGGTAGGGGGTGGGAGGGGGGGGGAGGGACAAAGACAAACCTTGTTTTAACCTCCTACTGTTCTTTTTTTAGTGTTTTTTTTTTTGATAATGTGAGCAAGCGCCAGCAGATGTCCTCTTATCAAGTTACAGACGCGAACTCACGTAGATTTTACAGAAGTTCCAATTTTTTAAGGACACATATTCTGTACAGGAATGTTAAGGGCAAAAAGTTTTTTAAAAAAAAAGAACATCTTAATGACTTCTTTAGGATGGCGCATAAAAAAAACGACAAATATTTTAAGTCAAAACTTTTTTTTTAAAGTTTACACCCCTCCCTTCAATAAAAAAAAAAGGTGGAAATGGACACGAGACTTAATTTCTGAATCCGGAATCCAGTTCCGAATCTAAACAATTTTGAGTCCTAACTCTTGGTGGGCCCCCCCCCCCCCCCACTACAAATTTTTAAAAAAATTACCGTTTGCGCGTATGTAAGTAACGTTGTCCCACTTAAACGTACAATTATTACGGGTGACAGAATGGCTGGTGAATCTTCGTTTCCTTTTGGATTTAAATTTCAGCCTGTGGTAAAGATTCTACCGTTGGTCTCAAAACTGAAAAGTAGAGGGTTCAATTCCCACTAAGACATTCTGACATCTAAGTCCAAAAGGCAATGGAGATAGATCTTAAGAGACTTCCATTTCGTTGTTTTAATTGTGAAAAATGACGTATTCAACGGTTTTAAATTATTCTTTTTATATTCAAGTGTTTAAAAGGCCATTTATTACAATTCGCAAGCGTAGACGACTTAAATTTCCACTTTAAAATTAATTTTATCTCCAATATCACCCAAATTTGGTTCACTGTCAAACTAGTCTGTAAACACACCTGCTCACTCAAGGGCAACTCTTTTTCTTTTTTTTTGTTACAAATGTTTATATTTATGAATGAACGAAAGTTTGTTTACTAAAGTTTTTATACGTATTTTTTTAATCGGTTCGCAATTATAAAATACGAAACCAGTTTTGCGTTGAGAATTATTACGACCAACTGAGGAGTTTTCACTTTGGTGGTCCGTCAAGGAAAAAAAATGGCTGACCTAGAACCTCTCAAACGCTGGAGGCAATACACAATTTCTGACCATCCGAACAAGTTTTTTTCATCCCTATTTTAACGAGGTCATGAAGCTAGGTTACATACAATCTGGTTCCATCACTGCTTGTACACTTCGTTGCATAAAGTAGAGAAAAGAAAAAAAAAAGAGTGAAAAATGGTTTAAATCTGTGAGCACGACTAGCTTTTGTCTGATGACACTAAAAAAAAATATCAAAATAAAATGGCGGAAGCGTTGAAAAATATTGGATAGGACAACGACCGGAAAGGGTTCTCCATAACTTGAACAGCGAAATCGACAAATTCAAAACCTATCTATGAAACAGAGGCGTACGCAAAAAAAAAAGGAGCCGTCCATAATTATGTCACGTTTTTGCTCTATTTTGAAACACCCACCCACCCCTTTGTCACAAATGTCACATAATTTAAACCACCCCTCTAATAATAATAATTATTATAATATAATAATAATAATAGTCACCCCCCCCCCCATGTAATATTTCAAATGTTTTGCAGTCCACGGATTTAAATCTTAAAGTTTTTCTGTGTGTATAAATGGAATTGCAACTGAACTATTGTTTTCATAAATAAAACGAAAAATAATTAATGTAATGTGAACATCAAAATGTGACGCAAGATTGCGACGTCACATTTTGGAAACACCCTTCCCCCTCCCCCTCTCCCGCGTGTCACAATTGTCACAATAAATCAACCAACCACCTACCCCCAGACTCAATATATGGACGGCCCCAAAAGGGGGTGGGGGGGGGGTAGTAGAGCACACATTATTTGTGCTCCATCCCCAGGCGCCCTCTGGCGCCCCTATACACAAAATTCCAGCGTGTATCCCGGCAATGTAATGCTCCCATATACTACATCATCAAGATTTCTCCCCTGTATCCAACGTCCGCCCCAGTAGCACAGTTGGTGGAGAACCTGGTTAGTAACGGGGATTTCTTGGGTTCGAGTCCCATTCGGAGCAGTTGTCTTCGTTTGTTATCAAATTATTGTACCATGTAAGCTCACAAGGACAATCTTTAATGCAGACTGTTTTCTTGTTTTATTAATTTCATGGATTTGGGGTTATTTTTAAATATTATTCTTTTTTTATGGAACCTTCCATTCTATACCACGTTTTGGATTTTTTGCACCAATATTTTAATAGAGTGTCTGGCCAAAACAACTTGTATCGACTTAACACTACTGAATTCGTCTTGGGTCGGGAGCGTGTGGCCGCTTGTTTCTGGGCCTGCTCGGCCGCTTATTTTTCAGCGGCCAAAGCAGGCCAGGACGGTGCAACACGCGGAATTTAGTACCGTAGTGTGACATGCAAACATGTGTTGGCCTTGTGAGGAATAATGCGCCCTTGCACGTGATATGACAAGAAAATAATGCATTTCTTGGTAGAGGAAGTTAAAATGAATGCTTATTTTGAGGCTGAACATTTTCAAGTTGAGAAATCGGATGGTTGGCCTTGATATACTTTAGTGTGCAGCCAGTACTACAAATTTACTGAGCTGCCAGACGCCTGTTTTTGAGTTATCAGTACGAAATAAGGGTGCCCCTCACCCTACCCAGCCTCGCAATGGTTACCCCCTCCCCCCCTTTGTGAATGAATGAGCCTTTGTCGTACGTTTTACACAATGTGTGTACCGGAAATCATTTATTTGTTAATCATTGTATCTTGCGTGTTGACAAAAGAGCGAAATGACAAAACGTGTTACGAGGAAAATGCCGGCAGCACGACTAGAAATATATTCAAGTGCCAAGTGACAGTCACAAGGAATATGACAGCATTGAACGATAAATTGTCCGGAAGCACTGGATATAACACAGTTTAAGATTAGTCATTCCATCCCGGAAAAGAAACAGAATGGAAGTTTAATCAATAAACGGCCTTGTGTTGCACTCGTGTGTACCGATTTACAAATAAAAATCATCATACAATAACATGAGCATATACAATACACAACAGGATATACAGAAAAGAATGCATGGAGAAATAACTAACAGTAGTAAAGATTTTCACTGTGGTAAAAAAAATTTTGAAATCTTTTCCCTCAGTCGGGTTCCAAAAGTCCAAATAGCTTGAGAAAATCTTCCACATTTCACAACACGTTTCACATTATTTCCCCTTTGATTCAGGGGTTTTAGGAACTCTTCGTAATTCGCGACCTTAAATGACACTTTTGCCCTGAATTCAGAGCCCAAGGACAATTTTGCCCTGAAATTTAGGTCCTAATTTTCCTTTCCTCTACACTATCTTTAAGGACACGTCTGTCCTCAAATTAAGGACCTTATTGTGTGCGCGGCATATCTTGAATCCTGCAAGTATTTTGTGAGCGGCTACGTCTTCCTGGATGGGGTGGCTTTAATCGATGGCCGCCATTGTTTTTGTAACCATCTTGGATATCAACAAGGCACTCTACTACTGGAAACGTACAATCGATTATATGTGTTCGTTCGGCGGAGAACTCAAGATAGGCAGCGTACACTATAAGAACAGTTTTTTCCTCAAGTTCATGACCTTAAGGATACTTTTCTCCTCAAATTCCGGACCTTAAGGATAAGTTTCTCCTCAAATGCAGACGAGAAACAATTAAAATAAGTTTGTTCAGTATGGAACCTTATCCAACACTGATTTCTTTCAAGTTGTGATAAGTTTCGTTCGGCTAAATGGCACAACTGCTACTTGAAAAAAAGGAAAAAACTAGCATGTTAGCGGTTATTATTATTTTTTCTTCCTGTAGTTAACAGTTCGGTGTTCGTTTTTTTCCCCTTTTTCTTTTTGAGATTTGCGTTTCTTGTATAAAACTACACGTTGATGAATTGATGACCAACATGAAACACAAAAAGTGGGATGTTTTTTGTTAAGTGGATTTTCAGGAGTATCCCGGAACTTGCAGCATTTTTCACGTCTTTCAACCACTTTTCCAAGTCTGGAATTTCATTGTCATATTCCAGGATATTTCCAGGTTTTCAAGGACCATGCCTTCTTAACTTCAACCCAATAAAACATAATAAAAAGAAAAATAAACTTACCTATAGAAAACGAAAGTAGTAGATGTGAAAAAGTGGTGTAAAAGTCCACAACATCTTCAGCTAATTGAGGCGTGAGATAAAAACTGAAAAACAAACAAATACCATAATTATTAAAGCCATAATTCCGTAAAAAGATAACGACTGGGCTAGCAAAACATTCAATTTTACATAGTTTTCGAATTTTGGGTTTATCTCAAGATGACTGCGGGATATGCTAAGTATTTTTTTTCAGCCTAAGAGCACGTTTACGTAACGACTCGCCTCTGCATTCTCGCAGTGTGAATTTAATCACGATGGCATATGTGTCGTTGCCATAGTAACAACGCTACCTGGCTTAGCTAAATCGAACATCGTTTGAGTAAATGCTTGCAGTCTTATAGTCCGTGACAATAAGATCCAGCATTCCTCCTGACGAAACAATTTTTCCAGTCGCTTTCGAACTCGCATTATTGACTGTTTTCCCTGCGAGCCGGCAGAGCTAAAACTGCCGCCATGTTGGAATTTCAGATGATTTCTAGCTGGAAGAATGCAAGGGGGGGGGGGGGGGCGAGTCGCTGCAAAAACGTGCCCTAAAAGGCGTCAACGTTTTGGTACGCATGTCAACTGGTGTGGAGCCAGGAGGCGAGACATGCAGCTCTACGCAGTTTCCCTTGGCTTGAAGAAGTCATCTCCTTCCACGCCTCAACGCCGTTAAACGTTGTTGCTTGAGGAGCTGAAGCATGCCTGCTCTAATCTTAGCATATAAGTGACATTAAAAAAAATATTGATGAGGTTAAAACCTATGCAGCGTATTTGTAACGTGCGTTACCCCAGCAAATTGTTACTGCAAGTCATTCCAAAATTGGCAACAAGGGGTCGGCTGTCTGCCTCTTCCGCTAAGAACTTTTAAAGGAATAGAGAAGCTGAAATTTTGAAACTCAACAGTGCCATTCAAAACCCACCAACACACTGAAAATTCGTGATTATTCGCGTCAGTTTGACGCTTGTACGTCGAGAGGGTTGTTGTTTTAGCGGCGCCACCTGTTGGAGAGTATCAGTAGCTTGTGTTTGTTTTGGAAGTATGGATAGTCCGATATCGGTATCGGTATAATCTGTGTTTATCGGTATTTTTGCCATATCAGTATCGGACCAATATAAGGCTTCCGATACAGATATTTGTTATGCCAAGAAACGCAACTGTCTTCCCTGCAAAACTGACAACAAGCGTGGCAAAATCAATAACCA
Source organism: Lithobius niger (assembly GCA_023313725.1). Classification (NCBI taxonomy): domain Eukaryota; kingdom Metazoa; phylum Arthropoda; class Chilopoda; order Lithobiomorpha; family Lithobiidae; genus Lithobius; species Lithobius niger. Next base: position 82,483 of record JAHWFP010093993.1, on the reverse strand, counting down.
AGTGAGAAAAGCAAAGCCGCTTGCTCAGTTTGGAATGAAAATGCAGCACGTCACAGTTCCATGATCTAAGTTTTACAACAACCAACTAAAATCTAACTGAGAAGAGGAATGCACTGAAGCCATATGTAGGAATAAGAGTAAAAATGCTCTTATTGCTGCACAGAACTTTTTGGATAATCTCAACAGTTGGAGCCCACACAAAACCAGAAACCGAAGTTGCATTTTTTGTATGTAATTTAAACTTTTAGTCGCGGTTTTGTATTATTATTAACGGTATCGACATCGGCATCGGTATCGGATCGGTTTACCTTTCATCGGTATCGTATCGTATCGGTAAAAAGTCATATCGGCCGAACGACGGACATAACAAGAGTGCTAGAATGTTTAGCACGATTTGGGATCGAAAATTTTAAGAAAAACATGTTTTTTGGGGGCCCCCAACCGGTAGCCCGATGGCGCGGGCAATCTAGCCGCTCGGGACAGTCCGCCCCTGGGAGCGTCAAAATTGCCGCAATTGCTCATAAACAATGTAGTACACGGAAGCAAAACAAATACTGACCAGGTCCGGGCCTTAAATATTCATCGAGTAGGCATATCGACCTTACTTGCTGCAACGGCGACCGCACATTGGGGCACGTACTCTCCCCACCCCACCCTTTTTTTTTTTGGAATGCCCTTTTTGTAGATACGGTTATTAAAAAAAAAATTGTTTTAACCACAGGCTGAAACAATGGCAAACGTCAATAAAACAATATTCGATGTGCGGATTGCATTCCAGGTCTCCAAGCTATACGTATGGACCGGTTCTAATTTTTCTTTACACATTTATTATTTTCACTAGACCTCTCAAAGCGGGGTCGAAAAAACAGTGCCCGAGTCTTATTTACATCTACCACTGAAAATATGCCCTTTGCCCTTTTTTAAAGTGTTCATTGCCCCCTTTTCCGATAGTGCCCCACTCCTCCAAATCCAACCTTTTGGCGGGCACTGACTAACTGGTGAGAACCTTAATAACTCGATATAGTACGGTGATCCGTTTTAGTCACAGCAACGGGACCGGTAATTAAAACGTGATGCAGTCCAGAGACCTTTGGACTGGCATCTGGCCTACATCATTGACACGGGACAAGAAACCGTTCAGGAAAACAAACGCCAATTGTTCGAGGCACGGTTATATCTGTTGACCTTTTGTCTCTAGTAGACTCGAACTTGACAATGAAGCGATTATTGTTTGTTGAAAGGAATAGGGAAATAGTGGTGCTTCGTGCTCGTGTCGATTGTGGCATGTTAAAGATCCCGTATTTTCCTTTTGGATTCCTCCAGCTAAATTGACCCTCTCGTCCTCTACTGTACGGCAGAAAATCCGAGAAAGGGTTTCCGCTCTCAATTAAAAAAAAAAACTCACTGTTGGTTTTCCTATGCGACTCAGTTTTGCGACATTAGTTCAAAAGTATGTAAATGTTACCAACACAGTCATTTTCTTGTTTTTTTCTTCGTGCGAGATGATTTTGCGACATTAACTCTTAACTTGTGTAAATGTTGCAAACGTATTCACAATGGGTCGCACGACGTACCGGAAGGACTTATGTGCCTTTAACGTTCTTTTCCACTGCAAAGATTGAAAACTCTGGACGGAGAACAACTGATTTTGCTAGGAAATACCTATGATCTTTTGCCCCGTGTTGTAAATAGCAGGAAGGGGGAGGGGCGGGGGTGTGGTATATGAGAGAATCTCACTGCACCTCATAAAGTAAAGATATATTTGTACCTACAATATGTAGGTATAGCGTTCGCATCGCCATCCTTTAGTGTGTAAAGTACTGCACAACACCAAAACCACAGAAACCCCCCCCCCCTCCCCTATCACGCCATTCTGGCCTGAATCGGCATTTTTTACAGGGGGGGGGGGTGTGAAAAAAACTTTTAAAAACCAAACAAACCAAACAAGCAGAAGGAGTTTAATAATCCTTGGAAAAATCTATTGTGAAGCCATACATTACGTAAAGCAAGAAAAACAATCGCAGAATAAAAATAAAGTACCCCAACCCCCTGAGAAATGATGTTTATTCATGCCACTACTTCTGCCGCAATCGGCATGAACATGAACGCGTTTCCAGTGCCCCTGTCTCCCTGACTGCACTGCAGGGGCAATGCCAGACTCGAATCTGACATCCCTCTACAGAAACAGTTTAGTCATGCTAAATTAATTCCTCGAAGATATTTTTTATTAATTAATTTATTTATTTATTAGGAGAGTCGATTTTGCAGGCAATCAACCCCATTACACCAAAGCACAATCTACACACAAAAACAAAACCTGATAGCAGGGATAGTCCCATATTGATACCGGTATAGATATAATCGGTATTTATCGGTTTTTTTTTTTTGCCATATCGGTAGCAGACAGACTGTAAGGCTTCCGATACAGATATTCGTTACGCCAAGAAACGCAACCGTTTTCCCCGCAAAGCTGACACAAAGTGTGCCAAAGCAACAACCAAGTGAGAAACGCTAAGCCATTTGCTCAGTTTGTAATGAAACTGTAGCCCGTGATGGTTCCGACGCTCAAAGTTTTACAACAACCAACTTAAAATCTAACTAAACGATGAATGGACTGAAGCCATAAGTAGGAATAAGAGTAAAAATGTTGTAATTGCTTGCAACCCACACAAAACCAGCAACTGAAGTTGAATTTGTATGGAAATTAAATTTTTTAGTGTGTTGTATTTTATTATTATTAGCCTCTTATCGGTATCGATGTCGTATTGGATCGGTTTACACTTCGTCGGTATCGGTCGGATCGATAAAAACTCATATCGGCCGATCCCTACCTATTAGAACTCAGGGAGAATGATGAGAGGAGACAGTTTTGTGTACACTGTTTCCAACTGCTGAAAGTGGTGAACGGATTGAAGTTGTGTATAATTCCAAAAGTTGGGAAAGCTCCACACGCACTTCCGGTAGGCTATTCAGTTCGAGCAGGTAGAACATCAACCGTTTTTTGGTTGAAACGGAAGGCAAATAGAAACATAGCCTGTTCAACAGTTCTGAACATTGGATTTTGTTATGAATAAGTTTGAAACATGAAATTGTACATGTGAATAAAGTATTATCCTGAAATCGAATACGGCAGTGATGAACCGTAAAGTGATGAAGCGTTCGGGGATCGGCTTCAGTTACCACGGGCCCCTCCAAAGCTTTTATTCGGGCCCCTGCAAAGCTTTTTCTTGAATGAGTGCACCAACATCACGCCCCCCCCACCCCAAATCGCAATTTCGACCCTATTGAAGAAGGTCCCTGAAATTGCTGTCGTGTTCACGCCGATTGTGACATGTAAAAGATCACAGGAAATATCCTAGCAAAGTTGTCCCCCTCCGTCCCAAGATAATTTCAGCATTTAAAAAAAGACGTTAGTCCTAATATTTTATTTTGTGGGCCCCTTGAGTTTGTTTTGAGTTTGCGTTGCTGTTTAAGGCCTCACAAACGTGCCTCAGTAGGCATTGGCCTTTCCAATCAACACTGTAACCGTTCTATAGCCTCATTCTGTAACCAGATTTCTTCCCAATTAATGTGACCACCAGATCCAGATGATTCTGACTGTACTTGGTATTATTTCATCAGATGAGTGATTTGTGAGTACCGTTTCACAATGCCGGCACGAAAAGCCAAGTCAGTACTTAGTTGTTGGAAATAATTAAAAAAAACAAAAACGAATTCGATAGTGTTTAAGGTAAAGTTTAACTGAACAGAAATCAAAACAGGAAAGAAATACGAATAAGCACTCCTTTAAGGTTTCAGACACCAGAATGCCTACCGTGTTTAGTCCACGTGAAACCGTATTGTTGTATTAAAAAGTTATTTATTTTTTTTTTTTTACAATTTTGTCTCTTGAACACGATAAGTAATTATTGGTGGGTGTCTGCGTGTGGCTTATTATTTTTACATGACTAAACGACACCCCTACAAAAGGGTTAAAAAAAACTAATTATACATCATCAATATCACCCCCCCCCCCCAACGCAAATACCCTTTTACCCAAATGTACGTGTCTTGGACCCTTCCATACGCGATTTACAAATTACAAGGAAGGCATGTTGTAATAACCAATTCGAAAAAGCATCCTTACGTTTTACGGCGTCGATTTTATCAACGTCAGGTCAGAGACGGTGTTTCACGCATGAGACATTTCCTATGTGATATCATCAGTCAACTATTTGGAGTGGGCGATCTGGCTAAAATAGGCTGGAGAGTACAACATGAATGACCCTGCGACATTTATCAGCATACTTTTAAAAGGGCAATCGTCGTTACTCATTGGGCTTCCGTGCATAAACGCTACAATCCCAAGGTTGCTCCAAGCATCCAAGCAACTCCAAGTTAGTCCCGTTATCGACCATGAGGTGCTATGCAGGGAAGCCCAACGACTAATTGTCATTTGGTTGTACGGGCAGCAGCTTCCTTGCTCGATCCGTTTAGCGGATCTGCGCTTTGCTTCAAATTACGAAAATTATCTTATAGAAAGAAGTTGCTAATCCAATATCGTACAGTACGATTGCATCGGGTTAGATTTACAAAAATTATCATAAGGTACGGATGGTTACAGCGGGTTAAATTTGTTTCTAGTTTCAATAACGGAAATTGTTAACTGCATGGTTGCATGTTTTTCATGCACCTGAATTACTGATCCGCAGCCGATGTTGGTGATGAGCCCTGCTGCCCCCCCCCCCCTTACCTTAACGGTTACTACGTAGAGATTACGTAGATGTAGATACCAGTAACACGATATGTTTGGATTTCAAAATTGGTTTGTTTCAACTGGTTGGACGCAAGGAAAAAGTAGGGTTTTAAAATGACTGTCAAACATTTGCGTTTCTGAAGCACGGTGGTGCGCGGATTGAGCGAGCAAGTTCCACGTATAGTCAAGTTTTTCACCGTAACACAAATCCTTTTTACTGTATATAAACTACATATATTTTAAGGAGTGCAATTGAACGAGTTGTGAGAAATAACTGCAATTAGCTGGCTTCCTAATAATCAGTAGATCGATTTTGTGAAGCATGGGGACTGAATGACCTATATGAAGCATGGAACGACGCTAACCGAGCGAGCGAAGTGAACGATGGCTAGTCTGTAATAGAGGTTAACGATTTTAGGAGGAAAGGGGGGGGGGGGGGGAGAGATGTGAAAATAATGCGTTAGTTAATAGTTTATTCTGAGATGTAACAAATCACAGTTTTACTCCAGGTTAAATCTCGAAACAGTAGCCTACATTACAGAACATAACATTATCTGGAGCGCATTATATACACGTCCTTTATATTTATGCTACCCCTGACATTACTGAACAAAATACTGAACATTACAATACTGAACAAATCTCGAAACATTACTGAGCGTTTCAGGAGCAAAAAGAAAGTCAGAAATCCAGGAATTCTAACTGGGAAACCTTCCATCATGGTGGAGGCCAAGGTATTCTCCAGAATACATGTCATAGCTAATGAAGGAATATGGTATACTCTTACACTACCCGTAGACTGAACTGACTAATACGGGCTTTGCGAGCGTACCGATCAGACATCATCAGATTGAAAAATGGAATTAAGGGCAATAAAACTGGCGATTCGAAGACCGGCGGTAAGACAAAATTTGGCAGCGGTAAATCTCAACGAGGAAATGGAACGCACATCCAGATTACAGCTCTAAACTTGACACTTTGTTTTAGTTTTATTCTGCCCGCCGTAATTTGAGCTGGCTTATCGCGTCATTAATTTATAATTCATCATTTTTTGTTGAAAATATAAAGACACGGTGAGCATCACGAATCGGACCCTGACTCACTCACAAAGCTGTAATCACACCGTCGTAGTTTCTATCACATCACTCATGATCACTGATCAGTTCACAACTTGCCATTAGCCCAACACATTGGCTGCGACTACAATATATATATATATATATATATAGCCAAATAAGTCCTTTTTGGGCTGGAGGGGGAGGGGACACATTCAAAAAAAATTCAATTAATTTGTCAGGCTTATCGTGATCAAGGGCTGCAGGTTCGATCCCCCAGAAGATCGAACGGTATCGGAGTATCGGTAAGCCTCTCCTTCGGGACTTAGTAGATCGATACCGGGTTGGCTCTGTATCGGAAACCATAAAACTGGCCTTTTGGGCAACAGTTCTACATTCAAAACAAGCACAATAAATTTTTCAGCCGTATCGTGATCGGGGGGACTACCGGTTTGATCCCCCAGGTAGTCCCCCACAAGATCGAACGGTATCGAAAGGCCCATCCTTAATAGATACTAATCGATATCGGTTTGGATGTGAATCGGAAACCATAAAACCCCTTTTGGGTAACAATTCCACAAACGCCCACTAACAAACACGAGTTGTTTTTTGGCGCACAATATAGGTTTTGGTGAGGGAAATTATTTAACCCAGTTATAGTAACCTCCCCACACCCGTAGAACGAATTTGATCGAAGATGTGGGAAGAATTGGAGTGGTGGTGGTCGTAATGGGACTGGTGCCCCTCTTTTCAACTTAATCGGAGCATGACGTACATATAATAACTTATGATCCATATGAGACAGAAATACGGGGTTTGCAGCATTTTTAGGCAGTAAAACACTTCTCAAGCTGGTTATTATTATATCGAATAGTGTCGGGAAATCACGTAATCTGAAGACACGAAAAGCTAAGATGTCACCGCCCCTCCCCCCCCCCCCCCATCGTCCCACCTACTTCAAAATCGTCACTGTTGTCCTAGGTTGCGATTGGGTGGGGGGGGGGGGAGGAGGGTGCTAAATAGTTCGATTTGGGCACTTACACTCAAAACAGCTCGGAACTTCAATTGAATTGAATAACTAGATAGCAATCTGCTACGTTATCTTTCTTATATAACGAAAAGCTACAGGAAACTTATTATATTGCACGATAATTAATACAAAAGAATTCACTCACCATAATAAGGCGCAGCATCCGCTCAGCACGGAATGTATGAACGAATTGGCGATATTTTTCCATTTCCACGTCAAAAAAGGTGTTTTGGTCGCCGTTTTCGGGACGCACTTTCCCAAGAGTTTATAAGTAGCCGCAAAAAATATGAAGCCAGCTAAACTAGCCACCGGACCGTAACTGGATAATTCCGTAGTTTGATTGTTGTTAGCCATGGGAATGACTACGATTTTCGGCGGCTAATCCCCAACTACGAAAAACAACAACAACAGTCTCTGCCACAACCGTCGCCTACGAGCACATGGAGGGAGTGAAAGCCTGCCAACTAGAAAGGCATGCCATAAATCGCCGGCCGCGCTATCGCATCGCATGACGTCATGCGGGCGCGCCTCAGGGCGTTCAGAAATGTGTTCGGAATATCGCGATGTAGTCATCTTGTGTAGGCACATGACACACGTCACATGGACGTTCGACGTAATTAATTCACTTATTTCACGTGTTTATTACAATAGCAGGCCCTAAATTAAAAAAAAAAGCCATTGAAAAGATTTTAGCGAGCCTTTCAACAATTCTCATACGACAGACTTGTATATTTCAACCAGGGATGACGATCAAATCACGTTACTGGGGGGGAGTCGGCCGTGGGGCAGCAATTTTAGTCAAGGGAGGCGCGAACCAAAAATGTGGTTAGTTTTTCGGTCCGCCTCCCCCCCCCCCCCGCCCCCCTCACAACAAAAAAATTTGAAATATCATCATCATAACCATTAAAAACTTACGGTCGGTCGGTTTGTTTGTTTGTTTATATATACGTCTTCTCCGGAAGTAGGAAGGCTAGAAATGTGACAAAGGTCTCGAAAGACAGGAAATTATTCCGGATATCGTTTAGGCGTATTTTCGTAGTTCTAGGTAAATGTTTTCCCCTCGAAAAAAGCGAAAAAAACCTTTGGACCATTGTTGAAACGAATTTTTCGAAGTTGATTGTTAGTTTCGGAATATCACATATTCCTGCTGAGAGGATGGTCCACAATTGTTGTACCACGTAGGCAGTGCGTGGTCCAGTATTGTTGTCGGTGGGATTATGGCTGGCAATCCGAATAGCTGTCATTCAAGAATGGGGCACGTGCAGCTCGCTAAGAGATGACTGTTGGAGTTGCATTTTGGAAATTTCAAATACAAACTACCTATTTAGCCTTACATTTAAATTAAATTACGTAAAGCTACGAAAAGATTAATGGTAAATTAGGCCTATTTAAACAAAATATATTGATAACAAAAGGGTCAAAAATGTTTCCACATTTGCATTTATAAAACAACGACGTTCGATCAATAGTGTGCTATTAGCTGGTGCTCTACCCAGCAATAGTCCAGCCTAATAGCGGTAAAAACGAATAGTTTCTAGGTACGATTTCGCCTTGCACGAAATCTTTTATATTAGCCAGAAATTAAAGGCGACATGTGGTTGCTGTTTCAAAGCATCACACGTAGCGGGGAAAGAGATGGCTTTTAAGTAAAAATTCTTAAAATTTGTGAAACAAGGAAACCCATGTAAAGTCTGCAAACTTTATTTGAATAAAAAATAACATCCCAAAGCGGCACAAGGAGTATGAATGATAAAATTACCAAGCATTTTAGTTCAAGCATGCAGCAACTCGCGTGCTACAGCGTTGAAACGGTCTAGCGGCGGGGATGGATAAGGCTGCTTCAAGCCAAGGCCGACTGGGGAAGAAATCCCGTGTTTCGTCTCCTGGCTCATTGCCTGTTTAGGTGCATGCCAGAAAGGCGATAGCTTCTTCAAGCCAAGACTGACTGTGTACAAATCGCATGCCTAACCTCCTGGCTCAATAACAGTACAATCGCGTGCCGAAAAGGGAATGGCTTCTTCAAGCCAAGGCTGACAGGGCTACAAATCGCGTACCTGTCCTCCTGGCTCATTGGCAGTTTAGGCGCACGCCAGAAAGAGGATGGTTTCTTCAAGCTAAGGCCGACTGGATACGAATAGCATGTTTCGCTTTAAGAAGCGCACGTAGCTCTTGGGTGGCCAGACCGTTGGACGTATTTATGGTTATCATTTCTTTATCAACTGAAGACTTACGTCTGCAAGGCTGCAAGGGTAGTTATGCAGTGAATTTGTGAAACTGTGTCGTGGCGAAAATCAGCGTAGTAACAACCGGGTATGATGGATGACGTTGTGTGTGGTCCTAGATTCAATACGTACATGTACTTAAGTTGTTTTATAGTAGGGCGTTTGGTTATGGGCCATGGCTCCAATAAATTCATTATTCACCGGCCTACGAAAAACACGTACTGCACTCTGATCATTTGCTTGATCGTGTTAAATATGGAATGTCCGTCATCAGCATAAGAGTTGCAGCATGAAAGCTCCTCGAGCGTAGCGAGACGACGCTGAATGAGCGAGCGAAGGGAGCGACTCCGCTAGTATATATATATATATCTATTTATATAATACGCTTAGGTTGGGCAAGCAAATTCATCATTATTATGCACTACAATGAAAGAGGGTGTATAATGAAAGAGGGCGAGCGACCGACAATGTCAAACGTCAATGTCGGTTTATCTCAATGGTGGAATCACCCTGTTTACCACTAAAGGACCACATATGCAAGACCACCGATCGATCATCAACGGTTCACATGGAAATGTACCAAACAGTCATCTGTTGCACAAAGTCGTACGATGGAAAACACGTACCTATTAGTACAGTCAGTGTCCGGGTAAATGCATCCCAGGCACTGTGTACAAATTCCGAAATGTATGAAGAAGCCTCATCAATGTATTCAAGACGTGTCTGGCCAGCTGTCATGCTATCGGCCCTGCCTGCTGATTTCACCTTCTTCCTGGGGGTGACGTAGACCTAGGGCTCCATGAATGGAGTCACCTCGAATCATCCACACTCGGATGGCGCATCCTTTTTCCACTCTCCTGCTGTCGCACCATGTCCAGTGAACAGCTCGGTTTGTTGTGAAAGTGCGGCCAATCCTGAGTGATACAATGCCTCCCAAGTGTTAGACTCTCACCGTTGGTCAACACGTCTCACACCCTTTGAATGTCATTTACTTGGAAGATCATTTTCCTTCAAAAAACTCCCGCTTCTGTTTTGACAGGTCAGGACCTCCTGGAATCAATCGGTAATGAGTAGCCGTCTCATTCCCCGCCAACTCCATGTTGCAGTCACTCTGCGTATGTGAACATATTGCTCATAAGTGTGCTTTTGTTCCTTCTCAACACATTGCCTTCCTGCGGCTCAGTCGAGGAGCAAGGGCTGATATTACATCTCTTCTTTTTCTCTCTTTCTCACTAAGTTAAGACGATGGCAAGTTGACCTTACAATAGGCGCCTCTAGCAATACATTCGCTGATAAAAAGTTAAATGCATAATTCACGAAAGTATGCAAGTTTGAACACTTCTGAAACGCACAATGGTCGAATTATTGATTTGCATGTGAACAGCAATCAAACCAATGCAGTCTGTTGGTGTCCCTATCCCAAAATCTCATTATTCCACTGTTCCATTCACCCTCCAGCTCCATATACACCCCTTCCCCCAACAATCATTTATCTACCCTTTATCTTTCCCCATCACCCTAAAGCCTTGTTCGCATTACAGTCTCTCCTCTCCTAACCTGGGCGATCACTCACTTAACTTTAAAACGGAGGCGTTTGTTCACATTACCTACTTCCTCTCTCTAAAACCCATTTATTTCAACCCTTTTTCCCTGTGCTCCATCCTCCGCCATCCCCTATACACATGCACGGTCTCACCTAGAATTTTGTACACCGATAGTTGAAGCTCTTTGCTCGCACTTGCTTTTCTGTCCTCTCCCTTAGCCCTGAGGGCACAGCTCACCTAGCTAGGACAGGGAAGTCCTCTCACAATATTTAAGAGAGCTTCCCCGAACTTAGGCAAGGCAGACGTCGTTCACACTTTAGCTCTCATATCCCAAGTACGATGGACCAGATGAAGTTAGGAGAGGAGAGATGGTAATGCTAACAAGGCTTTAGATGTTCACTTCCCTCGCCATCCCTTAGCTATGCCAAACAGTATCATTCCGATAGAAATCTCAATATCTCCTACTTTTCCTCCTATTGCTCCCCACCCATTCCGACCCCTCCCATCATGAAGGTCCCTCTTCGTTTCGAAGGTGCGACTCTGTATCCGCCATCATATCAAATTCCCCCTCCTCAGTTCCTCCCTCTATCGTATTTACGGAGCTCACTCTCTACCTCCCTCCCGTTTCGTTCTTCCTACTCCTTCTCCAAACCTCTATTTTTAAGGCACCCCGCTCCACGGTCCCAATCCTCCAATCCCATTCAGAATCCCCTCTACTCGCCTCACCCCTTCTCCAAAAAATGCAACACTACAACCCGACAAATATCCCTCCACGCCCCTCCTGTGAATAATGCACCCCATCCGTGCTCCAGATCTCCTCTGCCCGAACCCCCTAGTATCTTCGATAACCAGAGTTCTTTCCTCGACATCCTCCTGCCCCACCCCCGTCTCTGACACCAAACACACTATCTCTGTAGCCTTCCTCCTGGCCTTCTCGACTTTTCTCATACTCGCTTAAGCTCTTCACAAACCGTGGAGTCCTCCCTCCCCCTCCTCACGTCATTGATTAAAACCATATGTCTATGGTCTCTCCTTCTATGTCTATGTTCAAACACAAAACGCCACAAACCCTCCGTCCCCCACCAGTCCCTTCAACACATCCCCCACTAACAGGGAGAAATAGCACCAACACATCCCCTATGCGCTACAAACTCTTTTCATCCCCTTCCAACCTCCTCCAACCACGCCACATTACTGTCTCGCACTACAATGCCATCCCACCCTTCTTCTACCCCAAAGCCGCCAAAGTAATTCATCTTCCCGCTATTTCCTCTCTTCCTTCCCTTTCCATTCCCATCTCCGTTCTACCTCTTTCACCATATTCACTCCTCTTCTTCCTATGCATGTATATTTCGAACCATACCAGTCTACATCACTTTCACTTTCATGACGAAATGTAAATGGTCACATTGTCAAATTGTAAGTGGTTTCACATTGTTTACACTTAATTAATTTTTTTTAGTTCTTGATCTTGTTTGCCACCATTATTGACAAGGTGGATGTTTTCCATAAATTTAAATGTTGACGCTCTGCAAGTAGTCGTACGTGCTATCAAAAGGTGCTATCATCAGCAAGTGCGGCGGCAGCATCAGTCTAGTGCATCATAGTTACTTTACCTCTATCGGCCTTGGAAGGCGAGTTCATAACGAAACTGAAACCATTGAAATAATACTAGAGCCATGTTCCGTCGATCCTCGGTATTAAAGGTTATAATTGACGGCCCATGCCAAATAAATAAAAAGAACCAAAGTTCCTGGGAATGATAGTATATAGAGCAAGGTGGAGGAGAGAGAGCGAGAGAAATTGGTTCACTCAGTTGAATTTTCGAATACGACCCCCTTCTCTATCGCCGTCCGTCACTTCCTGGCGGCCATTTGTTTACTTCCGGTGAAACTCACGGACGATCGTGTTTTTGTTGCAAAAGTTAAAAACATTGCCAAACTGGTCAAAATGATGGGAAAGAAGAAAGATACAAGTACAGAAGAAGACATTAATGTTGGTACGTAATTTTGAACATATCTGGGGGGTACAATTTACTTTTATATGCATTGGATACGATAGGTTAATTTTACATTGTTGTACTTGAAATTTAATGATTGAATGAAGAAATAAGGGACGAGTTTCTTTACTGAAGTGAAATAGAAAAAAAAATATCTTGTAAGTCGTCATCTCTGCTCTACGAACTTCTTTTCATTGTGAAATCGTCCCCTGCCCGGTAAAATTAAGTGATATGGCGTGGTGCCCCTAATCTAGATAATTACCAAAATTTGGGCCAAAGCTTAACCTAACCTATGGTTAAGTTAATATCAACACGACAAAACCACCGAAAAAACAACACAAGAAATACAACACCCAAAAAATACAACTCTATTTGCGTGTTGAACGTGTTGTACGAAGTGACCATGAAAAAAAAAAAAGATTTTGTAAAATAAGCCTACATGTTTACGTTCCCCTTTTTGGCGTAAAGCCGTAAGAAGAATTTTTTGGTTGCCGTAACACTACAGGTCGGTCAGTAGAAACATTTTATTTCATAATATGTAAAAAAAAAAAAAAAAAAACCGTTTGTGTCATATTGATCCTTAATCTCTTCTTGAACTACTTAATGTTGCATCCACACTGGACACCAAACATCGCGTTTTGTGTCTGGGCCCCAACTTGTACCCAGCAGGCAAAACCTGACACGCTTCCTTCCGTACCCCTTTCCACACTGAACTCCGACATCGCGTCCAAGGTCCAGTATTTTGTTAGGCCTAATCTTTGGCTTGCTACAACATTTTTGGCACTATAATTGTTCCTTTCTCCCATCCCTCTCTTCCTACTTTCCCATTATCTCGCTAATGCTTAATATCAGTGCTCCAAGAGTCAAAACGTTTCCCTAAAGCGCGGACCCGCGCTCTGACGCTTTCTGTAGGCTACTGAAACACGGGGTTGGAGTCAGCGTCTCAAGTTCACTCTTCGAGCAGGACTTGAAAGTCGGGGTCGGGCCCTGACCCAAATCAGAATCCAGTGTGGAAAGTGAAGGCTCGGGCCCGAGGCGGGTCCAGACTTTTTCCCCAGTGTCGAAGTAGTGTAAGTCAAGAGCCAGCTTGACCTTGACGTAATCTCTATCCACAACCTTCACAAGTGTAAATAGGGAGCCAGTCTCCATGTGGCGAGTACGTATGACAATTAGCTCGACAATGCCAAAAATCTACAGGCACAGTGAGGATTAGCCTACACATTTATTGTGTGGATCTAACTCTCCACTTAGAAAAAGATCGGCCTAGCGGTGTCAGTACTGAAAGATTAATGGCTTAGCCATTAATTGCAAACGCAATGTCTCAAACTGTTTGGTTCTAGATAGTACGTTTCCAGTGATATGATAATTTGAGCTTCACGGTATTTTATGCTACTGCAGTCACCATGTGGGTGAGCAGTCATAAACTGCCATATTTTACTTGCTGTTGAGATACTGGCCACCATGTTGGTAAGGCTGCCTAAATGCAAACATATTTATACAAACACAACGTTAACATTATCCAATGATTGTTTTCAAATGACGGGGGAAAGCGCCTTATTGAATGATAGGGGCAGGAACATTTTAAAATAGAGTGTCCTGTATGATTGAACAGATTGTTGGAAATGCAGGTGGCCAATACTTGTACGATGCTTCTGAACAGTATGGTCATGCCATAACAATCAGTACCAAACAAAGTATTTCTGTCAGTAACGCTGGCTATTAGAGCCGAGTTGAATAGTTTGAAAGTTGGTTGAATAACAATCAACAATACACAATCATTGTTGCGGGCTTATCGCGCTAGGCATCAAAACGGAGAAACAGGCAATTCAGCCACACTGAGAGTAAGAGTGGCGCCCTCCATTGAAAACACAATTTACTTTCGTAAGAAAACCAACCAACATGGGTTCCCAGGGAGGAGAGTAGGGGTTGGGGGGGGGGACTATTCAGACCACACAATAGGGGAATGCGGAGGACAGGGGATGCCGGTGGGGGGTCTGACCACTCAATGGGGGAATGCAGGGGGGATGTGGGGGTTAGCGGCCATTTTCGTTTCATGCTACCCTATAAAGTATTTCGCTCGCTCATGCGGGAACCAGCAAGGCATGCATGTGTTACAATGGGGATGTAGCAAGTATTTTTAAATTGAGTTTTAAATAAAGTCAGACTTCTTCTTCTTTAACCTTCTTAGACAGGAAGTACTACTTTAGGCAATCCCAACATATTAGTACAGCAGAAGTTACAGAAACTCACTTCCCTAAATATCTCCCCTAAATATTTAAATTTTTTCTGGTTTTATGCGTAATCGAACCTCGGATATTGCAGACCTTCTTCGTGGTGAGCCTGTCAGTATAATATTAACAAGTGCACCAATTAGGCCATGCAAAAAAATTGTTTGGTTTATGGGCAAGGTTGAAAATTGAAGCACCAGGCAACCAGGTATTTTATTTTGTTTTTTTATTTTGTTTAACTGACCAAATTTCTTTGTCATGTACCTAGCTCAAAGCTAAAAGAGTAGGCAGGTAGCCTAAAAAGTGTAATATTCTTCTAATATGTTATTTATGTTGTCTAGTATTAAGAATATTTTAGTTTTTGCCAAATAACTTCTTAGTGGTTAGAGCTAGAGGCTTGAAATATACACCATTGAAAAGCTCGTTTCGAGCCGGTTAAAATGGTATACTTGAATGTCAAAAACGGTCCAAATTTGGCGAAAATATGAATCTTGGCGGGTGGACCAAGAATGAGATAAAAAAAATTTGACCCGCAAAAATTTAAGGCACCCGCACGCGCCTGTAAACCAAACAATTAACTTTGCATAGCCTTAGGCTAGGTTCAAAGCAGACTCCTGTTAGGCTAGTTGGCATTTACCTCAAACTGAAACGGACGCAATCATGTCTCAAGGCTGCTTGTGCCCGTTAGCGAGGGCAGATTGATGACACAATGCATGCGTGATGACTGTGCATCCACATGTCTAAAACTCCATTGTTGCTTCATATTGAATGCATACATACATTCTTATTTTATTTCCAGATGTCATTGGCAACTCTCCTCATAAGAAGCACAAAAAACACAAACACAAAAAGCACAAAAAGAAGAGGGAGCGCATTCCCGGGCAAGATCCGGATTTCTCGTCTGGGGATGGAGGCGACACACCAAAGCCGCTACTAAAGCTGAAAATTAAAATTGGTGGTCAAACACTAGGAGAGAAAAGGTTACTATATGTTAATTTAACGAGAAAGTTTCTGAAAAATAGATGTTGCTTTGCTCCTTATGCCGATTAATCTTCTCTTTCAGCGTAGCGAAAGTTATTCCCGAGTCGGCGAGTGACGACGAACTAAATGTTGAAGGCAAGGACGACGATGACGATGATACTATGAGTAATATAGACAGTGTCATTGAGGCTGTGACCTGTAACATTGGTGGTACAATTGTGACCGTTGATAGCGACATCAGTGACGAAGATGCCTGGCTGGAGGCACTTGAGTCTGGCAAGCTGGACGAATATGACGAGCTGAAACGTATGAAGGATCCTGCGCTTATGACGGCTCGACAGGTATTGTAAGGGGGCACAAATGCATTTGGCAGAGTGTAAACAGTAGCATTGTTAACAAGATAATATTGTTTGAAAATTTTAGCGGGCTTTAGTGGAGAGTAAGACACAACGTAGAGATATTCCCATCCCGACTGAGCTACAGATGCTACCATCCGGTAAGATTAAACGAGATCAGTACAAGTTCTGTACTGGAAATACGTCTTAAGGCCACGAAAAATAAATACATTGGTTGTCATAAGCACCCGCATCGATAATTTATTGTTTACAAAGGGCTCACAATTTCACTTTTACCAAATATGTCCAATAAAAATACCATTCTATGAGATTAATTTTCAATTGATTTAATTTCAGAAAATTTTTTCTAATATTCTGCTGTTTTCTTCAGGCGGCGAAGTTCAAGAATGTTTACGCTGCATAAACACGGTTCTTTTTTAATTTATCGCTGTTGTCGTTGCGATGACGCAGTTGGCTGTTGCTGTTGTGGTGTCTCCAAACTACTAACAGTACACCTTTCTTCCAGGTGGCAAGATCTACTAACACCGGAAGCTCCCATTCTCAGTAAGGGGAAGCCACCATAGCCGCAACAGTGGCAAATTCAAAAAGTGCAGACCATGTCTATGTAGTTTAAGTGTTCTTGAAGTTCGTTGCCTGAGGAAGACTGCAGAATTTTAGAAACTTTTTTCTGAAATTAAAGCTGTCAAAAATTCTCCCCAATTTACAACGGCAGTTTTATTGGACATATTTGGTTAAAATGTAATTGTGAGTAGTTTGTTGACATCGTAGCAAACTAAAGATAAGCCTATCAGTATTTAATATTTTTAGAATTTATTATTCAAAAATAAAAATTTTTAAAAATATAACCCTGTGCGTGTCAAATTACGAAACCTTTCGTTTTTTACTTTTGGCTGTCTGGTTCACCTGTAGTACAGCTCAGTTGGCCTTATTAAGTACTGTGCTGTTGTTAAAAGCAGCTTGTAGTGCAACCGTGGAGGCGATACTGTTCTATCCCACGGCAAAGCAGACACAGCACTAGATATAAGCTAACTGTGCGAGAGAAGTTGTGTCTAGGATCATAACGTATTTCATGCAGTGGACTGAACAATTTAAAGTAATAGAAAGGCACATCAGTTATAAATCTTGTTTTCAAAAAAGATTTTAAACAGCACTAATGAAGGCTTCGTTCTAAAAGTAAAAAGCTGTATAATTATATACAAATGAAATATAAATAGCAAGCCAAAAAAATTGGCACACTGCATTTGTTTTTTGTTTTTTTTTACATTAAGAAATAGACTAAAAAAATACGCCTGCCTGCATGCATTTTTCTTACGAGCATATTCTGTCTGTTCCTCTTTTTTTTTTTTTAAATGTGTGATATGTGTGAAAATTTTGCGAGAATTTTTTTAATGTGCGGTGGAAGAAGGTAATTTTGCGATACAACATGTTGCGAGATTTGCTGAATTTTGCCACAAAAAACAACCCTCTCAAAATTGTTAACAGAAAATAGCTTAAAATGGGCCTCGTAAGTGGTGGACAATATAAATAAAGTTTTAAAAATTTAAATTCCATTTCAAAACAACTACAAGTAACGAACAGACGGCTTTATTTTACTGCAAAGTTAACAAAATTTTGATGAAAAGTAAGTCACAATTTATTTATTCGGGCAAAAATTGCGAATTTTGTGGGAAAATGCAAATTTTGCGATCGCATATTTTCATTTTTGGCTTCATCAAATGGCGTACATCTCCCCAATTGAAAAATGGGGTCAAAATTATTTCGCAAAATCGCATAAAGTACGGGTCCTTAGTGATATTTCACCTGGAGAGCGTGTCTTTGGAAAATTGATTAGTATTAATGTATTTGCTACTTATGTACCTGTAACTTTGAACGTACAAATCTAGAAATATCTGTTGTATTGTTGCTTCTGTGAGATGCGTCCACACATACTGTATTCGATTGTGCAGGGTACAAAGAAAAAGAAATGACTGAAGAGATGTTGCAGAAACGAGCCCTCCGTGCCAAAAAGCGACGTCAGCAAGCTCAGGAAAAGAGGGAGAAAGACAAAGTAAGATTGTAGTGAAGTTGTCGAGTAGTTTACAGAACAGTGATAGTATACCCTATTGATATTATAATATTGCAATAAAGCACAGTAACACCAAACGCACTCATTTCTTGATGCTAGTTGTGTTTCACTAATGCAAGAAGTCTCAAAAATCTTAATGTGCAAACTACCTTTCATAACTCATTGTACGACAAGCATCTCATTTTCTATTGAAAATAGATCATTACAACGCCAACATTGGGTAATTTAGGTGTCATTGTGTTTTATAAATGACCGTCGGAAAAGGTGGGCTTCCCATACCACGTGTATGATTTTTCCATGTCAGGGTTATTTCTCACCATTGTACAGGATTGGTCACCGCAAGTAACCAGAATTATTTAATGAGAGGGCAGTGAAATGTTGCGTAGCCTGTTGATGAATATGGGATGGAGGGGGGGGGGGGGGAACTACCATGTAGCTATCACTGACCTCGATGCCGGTGTTCAAGGTATTTATAAGCATTCGTGCATGTAAGATGCAAGATCTACCGTATCGTGGTATCTGGGACACCCAACAAAATTGCCCGTCAAGAGACGAAATCTGACAAGTCGCATCATTTTTTGTACACTCGCGCTTAAAATGGCACTTTTCAGCAGTCAATTTTACCTTCTAAATGCCAGACAACTTGGTAGATTTGGTGTTTATGGTCGATTAAAAAGAAATTGTGGTCACCTTCTGCAGCAACTGGGTAGAGAAGCTGGAGAGGGAAATTTGAATGTACTGCATTATGTCACCCTCTAGTTTCGTTGTTGCTTAGTGCCTGAAGAAGGTGATACTCCCAGTAGAAATCCACCGAATTCACCTCTACACATAGAAGTGTATAACTTGACATTTGGTTTAGTGTGGGTATGTTGTGTAATATTCGTTGAAGCCAAAATAAATATGAATCTCTGTTTTCCACAATTTATTAAGGTCCTCATACGAATTTCTGTTATTGAGAATTATTGTACTAAAAAAAATATTGACCAACTTAACTTGAGAAGTGGTGCAAGTTCACTGCCTCACTATGTGTACATCTGTTGCGTTGATTTTTTTTCCAGAAACTTACAATCGATCGGCTGCTAAAAAAGCAAGAGACTAAGGCTAAAGGAAGTAAGGTAAGCTTGAAGCATTGGTTGCATCAAGGTTGTCAATTCCAGTCTAAGTACTTTGATTTAGAAACTTTTTTACTCGACAGAAAACATCGAAAAAAGCTGAAGTTCCGAAAATAACTTACTTGAACAATCAAGGAAATATCACGATGTCATTTCCAATGGGGTACGATTTTCCCCTGGCTGCACAAGGACCAAAACCGTGAGTAACCTTGATTTAGTGTTGAGAAACAATTCAGGTTGAGAGAGAAATCGGGAAAGAATACATTACAGTTAGGGATGGTCCCAACTCGGCTCGTTGCTCGTATACCTATTCAGAAAACTGGAATCCGATAAAAATGTGATAACTTCACTGAATTTTTTTTTTTTTTTTTACCAATTTTGACATTGCAGTTTACAGAATTAGGTTTCTCTGCGAAATTTTTCTTGTGGTATAAATTAAAAGCCAGTAGCTTAATACATTTTTAAGTTCACATTGGCTCCCACAATCAGCAAAGCAGTATATTAATAGGCTAACTGATTTAAAAGAAACTTGCAAATAAACTGTGTTTTCCAAATACTTGAACTCGATTCGATTATGGATTTTTCTGTTGCAAACTTGGCTCGGCTCCAATTAAAATGATTGTTGACACACGCCGAACACTTCTAAATCGAACAAAAATGTACCAAACCAATCAACCTGTAAAATAAGATATAGAATAACTTGGTTCACTAAAAATCATGTTTAACAAAGTACAAGTTTCTCAACAAATGCTGTTATGTTCACATGGATTTGCAGTGAACCGAATGTGGAAATTAAGTTTGAGCATAAAGAAAATCTCCAGTGTCTTTACGTTTTTCGCCAAACTTCGCCAAACCACAAGTTTCTGAACATTTAGAGCTAGAAACTTGTGGTTTGGATCATCAGAAAGCTGGCGAAAAAAATTAATGGTGTATTAAAAATGCAAATTCGTCAACTGGAAGTGGAAATGTGTTCGGTTTGGTATTTTTCTTTTGAAACGCCGAACTCTGAACTGAACGTAATCCCCTCTGTTCAGCCATGTTCTGATCGGTACAGCCTTACACAGCATCAAAAGTATGCAAGTGTGAAAATACTGACGGATAATTTTCGACTGCGTATTGAATTCATTTAAAAAATACTTTTATGTTTTTGCTAAATAATTTTAAAAAAATTTTGTGTGCCACTGGCTTGTGGGTAGTACTATTGCCCAGCTTTTGCCAAATGTGAAACTGAATGGTGTATTCAAACATCAAAAATACTTTTAAACACTAAAAAGTACATTTTTCTTGTCGCAGGCAACCTCTACCAAAACCTCTGTGTGGCATCAGAGGATGTAAAAACTTGAAAAAATATTCATGCTCCAAAACGGGTGTCCCTCTTTGTAGTCTTGAGTGTTACCGCAAGAATCAAGATCTGCACCTGAGTTTGATGGCCAATCCTGTTCGAGCAACGTAACTGTTACTGTGTTACTGAATACTCTGTTTACGTATTTGTTGTGTTTGAAAACTTCAGTATAACCTCTTTATAACGATACCTGTCGGTTCTTCAGAATTGTATTGTTATATTGGAATTATTCTTATAAAAAATCTCGTTATAGCGATATTAATATCATTATAATTTATTTGCATAGCTTAACAAGAAAAAAAATCATGTTAGCCTATTCAAATTAAAATATAATCGTCTGAAGTAGGGGTGGCACAATAATCGATAATTCAGTAATATCACGATAAAGATTTTCGTTGATTATCGTATCACACTTTTTCTGATTTATCGAATTATCGCGCAAACCTCAATGCTTAAATTGTTGTATCCCGGGTACCGTAATAGCTAGAAACAAGCGGTTTGCGGTGTTGCGTGCGGAATACAAGGACTCTCCAACCAAGTGTGCAGTACTGTTGTTAGCCATTTTAGCTGATTGGTGAGTTAGTTTAATGGAAACAATATTTAAGCATAAAGTAGCAGCACAACTGCCAAATTGTGCTTACGTAGTGAGGAAGTAGCAGGCAATGGCAAGCGCATTTTCATGTCGACTGGCCAAATGGGAGTGCCTCACTTCGTGGAAGGTTGCACTGTAGGCTTTAGCCAAGGTATTTTTTTAAACTAGCAAAATTAAAATGGTTACTCCAGCCCCAAAATTAATTTTGTCGAGATATTATCGATTATCGCAATAATTTTAAAAGTTTTATCGGGATAAAAAAACGTTGTATCGTGCCACCCCTAATCTGAAGTCTACGCTGATTACAAATGTACCGTCAATGCACTTATGAGGCTTAGTGTGGCCGGAGTTACGTGGCGTGCAGTGGCTTTCTTTAGAGCTACTGGTTTCTAGGGATGGGTTAGTTTCATTTTTTGACTAAGACTTCGGTTGCGGTTTTAGTTTTACATGCCCACAAAACCGCAGTTTTGTTATCAGTTTTTGCCACCCTCCCCTCTCACCCAATTTTTCTAGTTATTTTTTTTTTGTAATGGTAGTATTACTAGCTGCCAACTCGCTCCTGCTTTCACTTTCAGCAGCATCATTGACCACGGGCCTGGCTGTAGCACCATTTTCCTCCATTTTCTTTTTTTACGACTAGGAACTTTACTGTCATTTATACGTAGAAAATGATAATTATTTGTAAATTAAAAACAACAAATCAACCTTTGATTTTTGGAACACTGTACGAAAAAGCGACAAAATCCTAATCTGTTTCGGTTTTGATTTTCAGTAAGGTTCTGTTTGCGCACCGTATTGGTTTGTCCT